>JASCZW010010780.1:0-34896 GCA_034211315.2 Aedes japonicus | reverse complement strand
AGATGATGTTGAAGAAGGCTGCTTCGGCGAAGTCGATATATACCGATGCTTCGCCATGGGGCCATGGGAGCCGGGTTGCGCTTTACAGGAAGTGAAAGAAAAGAACTGAAGAACGTCGAATAGTAGCTTGTGCTACCACGAAGCTTGACAACTGTGGAAGTCGTTACCGCAGTTACGCATCGACAGGCTTTAGCGCTATTGTTGGGAAAAGGATTCTACGTACCACTATCTTTTGGGACGGAAATTCACGTTGCGGTCGGACAATGAAGCGCAAGTTCACGAAAATAAAACTGCAATTCAACGACTTAAGGGGACTCTACCCTGGCTTTGGGCAAAAATAAGGCAAAGTTTGTATTTTTTTTGTGGGAGAATGAAAAGGCGTACGAACTTTCGGTTTGAGTCAACGGAGAGTGCTACAAAATTCTATGAGCGTTTTCCGCCGCAAACCGGCGCGAGAAATTTTCGCAAAACTGACTTGTATCACGTTTTGAGCAACGAAACTTAAGCCTGATAATACGCGCGTAACAATCTATTTTCCTACTAATGATAAGGAGATACGAAAGGTACATTGTTTGCGGGTGAAAGCATGGCGGTGTCTTTCTCTTGACTACTGTCAGTGTAGCTCGTTTGGTGCGAAGGAATGGTGACTACGGTACGTATATAAAAACAAGCTTGTAAAGGAAACAACGATAAGGTACTGGTTGCAGGAATTTCCTTTGCGAAGCGACGGTAACTGTCAGTAATGGACGAAAATGGAGGCAAAGTTGGAAAGCTGACATCACTCACGACATCCTTCTCGTGACAGCCGTCTCGGGTGAGCCGCAGAACGCGTGGCTCGCTGGGAAGAGCTATCTGACCAAACGAATTTACGGAGAGCAGAAGACATAGCAAAGTGGAAAGATTAACATCCTGTTCAGCTGGCAGTTAGAAGCGCTGGTGGTTTCAGCAAACTGGCGCAGCTTCGACTGTTCCAGCCACAGCATTGTTTATGCATGCGTGCTCTGCTTTGCCAATACGTGTCGGGTGGACCACCGGGCAGCGCGGTAGCAAGCGATGGTTCGGTTCACACAGAGAACCAGTCGATGCAGTTTAAACTGGCTGTAGCAAGAAGGCTGTACTTTTGGGAAGCCTGGTTTTGACGAATAAATTATATTATTCAAAATTTCAAGGAGATAAAAAAATTGTGAAAATTCAAAAAGGCGGCTACAAAATAGAGATTTCCGTAAGCCACTGCGCGCAAAACATGGGGCAACAACTTCAAGCCTGCAGCCTCTTGTAGTAGACAAAAATCAAATCTAGTTATCATTTCTGAGAGATAATCAAATTTTCTACGGTTTGAACTAAATTTCAGACAATTTAAATCTCGTTGCATAATCATCATTTAAACTGAAAAATTTAATTTTTCGCTACTTTTTTTTCATTTCAACCGTGTTCAAAAATTATAAGTAATTAATTATGAATGCCATTTTTAAGTTCAAGCCGTATAAAAAAACATAACCTTTCAAACAGTTATTTGATGGAGGGAATCGGATTAATTGTTCAAGCCCGGGGCTTGAAGTTAGATTGAAAACATGGTTTCGAGAAAAACGCGTTCAAAGTTTTTAGCGCAAAGCGCAGTGCACGTGAGACAGGTGTGTTCGAGACGCTGCCATTCAATAAATATTCATCGTATCAAAAAATCCTTCTACGAATAAGTGGCTTTCATTTTTTGCGAAAAAAAATCGATTTTTTGGTTCAAATTCAGAGGAGGATTCCCTTAACACTAGGAATCATCCTCGAAACTATCCAACAAATCACCTTCACACTCAAAAATCACGTCTTCTAACTCGTTTTACGTAAGGCCAACAAAACTCAGTACGTTCTGGAGTTTGAGTATACTCACCAAAAGTTAGTACCGGCTGCGCCCAAATTGTAGAGTTCACCCAAATTACAAGAATTTCCAGATACAGCGTTTGATTTATACCTCCGCTCTCGAATACGATCACCACTCAACTGATTATGCTCGCAAATGCCACGTCTCTCTCGTTCTATTGTGCTTTTCTAATATGATTCATTCAAGGGGTGTTAAAATGGTAATATTATACACTCAAGTCTTTTTTTACACGGGGGATGTGTATCGTGTTTGAAAAAACGTGTTATTTCTAAAATCATCGTAAAAAAAAGTTTTATATGTTAAAATTTCGTCAAAAAACCACAATATTGAAAAGTATTGTTATAAATCATAACTATGAATGTTCAGATGCACTGTTTCAACGCATATTGCATTGTTAAAAGACAAAATTCATGGTTATATGATGAAACCAAACCAATTTGAAAGGCTTGATTGATTCATTGTACCACAAGAAGTTGCAATTTCAAAACGGAGACTCCAGAATGAGCCATTTAGCTAAAGCTGCTCGAACTTCTTACAGAAGGTGTGTGTGTATGTGTGTGTGTGTGTGTGTGTGTGTGTGTGTGTGTGTGTGTGTGTGTGTGTGTGTGTGTGTGTGTGGGAGAGAGCGGGGGTCTGTATGGCGAAACATCATGTAATCAAAGTTTATCACCAACCTCTGGACCGAAATCAGCACAACTACCGCAGACTGAAAGATATCATGGTCCCATAAGACCCTAACAAATGGTTTTTGAATCGGTTTTTCACACACCTTATGTCGTTTTATTTCGTTTCCAGAATGGCGTCGGGCATCGATTTCCGACCTTTACACGTCGTCACTTCCGAAATACCCATATTGTAGAATGTTTGGCAGCTTTTTACAAAGCGGAAGTCACCATCTTGGTTTCAAAAATGGCGCCTTACATCGATTTCCGGCCTCTACACATTGTCCCCGTTCTAAAAATATCCAAATTGTAGGGATATTCGGCAACTTTTTCACAAACCAGAAGTCCCTATCTTGCTTTTCACAATGGTGTCGGACGTTGCATAATATGAGAACAGTCTCTCCACAGCACACCATTGAAGGCGTAGGTTAACTGAGCACCGAGGAAACTAATCTTCTTCATGACACACCAAGTAGCCAATAATGTTTATCGCGTTTTTCGACTTTTTCATTGTATGTATGTCCTCAGAAAACACTTAAAAATCTACGTATAAAAAACCGTGTTAAAAAAGACATGAGTGTACTCTACAGTAATGAGCACGGTTTTAACTCCGTCCATTAGGGTTTGTACAGACTCTTCAGAAATCGTAGAAGCCGTCTTTGTCCAAATTTGCTGGAAGTGGTTGATGTTTTGATTCCTTCTTTCCAGAAAGCTTCCGCTTCATCAGAGCCCAAAATCTCTCAATTGGCCATAGCTCTGGGCAATTTGGCGGGTTCGAGGTTTTTGGTACAATGTTCAGTTGATATGCTTGGTACCACTCCATCACAGTTTGAGCATAGTGGCATAATGCCAAATCGAGCCAAAACAAAAGTATTTTCTTTGTGACTTGGATCTAAGGTGTAGCAATTTGCTGCTTTCCGCAGACTACTCTTTCTGATAGATCTCCTTGTTGATTGTGCCTGAAGTGACGAAAGATTTACTCTTTTGCCACACGTGCAAATTGCTTGCCTTACAAGTTATTTTTTGGGAAATTTTGATGCCTTCTTTGTTCTGAGATGCTCAACTGTAGCATTTATGGCCATAGCAGAATAAAAAGCCAGCCCTGGAAGCTGCTTGAAATCCTCCAGGACATAAGTCTCATCGTCCATAACAACGCATGAAAACTTCGTCAAATATTAGCAGTACAAACTCGACCGTGATTTTGCTGCCAAGTTCTGTTTGTCGTTGCGATTTGGAATTGTTTTACTTTGACGACTTAAGTCCCAAACGTTGTTTTGATTTTTGGACAAAACCAGGTGACATCCCTATTTTATGAGCCACCGTTCGAATGGAGAGATTTGGATTTTTCGTTAATATTCTTTTCACCTTTCGGTCCATGACAGGATCAGCGCGTCCAATGTTTTTGCCACTTGTCTCGGTTTCTTCTCCACCGTCAAACGTTCCGAAAATGATTTGAGCACATCGTGAACAGTTGATTTAGGCAAATCCAATGTTTTTGCAAGGTCCCGTATTGACAAGTCAGGATATGCCGTAAGCCCGTACAAAATTCGCTCGTGCACTTGTTTTTCTTTCGTCACCATCTTGAGTATTAAACATGAAATGTAAACATCAATCATAGTCTTTTTCATCATAGACTCTCAGCTATACCACAGTGAAATTTTTCATTCCTACGTGCAATATTTCAAAAGTTACAAAGATTTGAAGGTGTCCGGATTAATGTGGATACAGATTTCATGAACCCACTAAACTGTCCAGAGAAGACGAAGCTGAGGAAACACATGAAAACAGCGGATTCGTGTGCATTCGAGTCGGAAAAGCTTAGTTTAGATGTAGAGAGTGGTTGGATATTCTGTGTAGTTTTTAGTTTTTCATTTCTTCTTCTCTTATTTATCATTTCCTTCTTCTTCTTCTCTTCTTGGCTTCACTTCGTATCTTCTTTTTCGTCAATACTATCGGTGGATATGACGCGTCTAATCGGTTATTTCCTCCGGTTGGGGGAGTGGTATGCCGTGGTTCCAACTGTCGCCATATCGTCTGGAGATACCGCTGCGGCTTGGCTGTGACCTGAAAAGATCACCGAGATAGTACCTGATGGTGATTTAATAAACTGGGTACTGACCTGTGGGACCAAAACTACTACACATTATTTCCAGATCTACCGGCAACAGTCGGCACTGGGGAAAGGCTTTGTGTAGTTCTGTCGATAACTCCGCTTCCGTGTGATTGGTAGTGTTAGCTGGTGTAGGGCGGCAGCAAGGGCATGAGAGGGCTACTCCTCCCTCCTTGCATCGATCCAAATTTTCGGTAGTCGTGGGGTGCTCTACGTTCTTCCTAAAGTTGTTTAAGCAGTCCAGTTTGGATCAGGAATGCCAGGAATTTCGTCGTATTACCTTCGCTGTTATTCAAGTACTACGTGCCGCACGGTAAATTCGGTTCCACAACATTCGCAGATGGGCGGTGTGTCCTTTATCAGAAGAAAAGAATGGGTCCTCCAAGTGTGGCCGATCCTGAGGCGTGTCAGCGCACGTTAGTCGGTTGGGTTGGCCTGGTCTACCCACCTGCGCGTGTCGTTCTTCACTTCCCTCAATTTTGCGTCTCTAGCTTCGTACCACTGTTGGTCCTATCGGCGTCCTATCGCTTGGTTCACTGCTGTAGTGCATCTTCGCCCGGAATAGGCATATCTATGGCGGGTTGTACACTAGCCTCGTTTGCTAGTCGATCAGCCTAAGTGTTTTCGTTGATCCCAGAATGTCCCGGAATCCAGCAGAAGCGAACGAGTTTTTGCACTTTGATCTCTTCGATTTCTTGAATCCACGGGTGCTTCGACCTTGCCGATTCTATGGCCAGAAGGAATTCGGTATCGAAAGCGCCCTCCTTATGGCGTACTCCTCTCCCGAGAAAACGCTGTACACTTTCGGAAGGCTAAACAATTCTGCGAGGCCAGTTTTGCAAATTGCGGCAGATCTAAGTATGGAATCGAATTTGGCATATGGACGTTTTTGAAGGCAAAAAATGTTTCTGTGCTGATTCGAGCCAGAACCACCCCCACCCCCCTCCCTCTGTTATGGGGATGATGCTTCCATTCAAACGAAAATCAAAAATTCAACCAAACATGAGAGTGTATCATAAATATTTTTCAATATATTATAAATGTAACATAATATGATTCAGTATTGCAAATCACTAAAGGCTCGAACGCAGTGATAACGGCAGCGGAAAAGCCCAATCTGACTAAACTTGCTTGTCGGATAGAAAATTAAGCGGATCTAAGTTGATTCCAATTGGTTATATCAACGTTGTTTGCGGCAGCTGTCAAACTTGCTGTTTCCGTTCCGTTTCCGTCTGTATTGCGTTTGGGCCTTATGGAAAATAGTGTCATAGCAAAATTCACTTTTTTTCTGGGAATATCTAGGGCTGCGCCCTACTAAGTGCATCCTCACTGTTTCTCCAGGTTAGTTTTTTATGTTAATTCGTGGTTTTCGTAAAAGACTCGTAGCCCAGATAAATACAAATGGAAACATCTTTTTCTCAGAGCTAAAACATCCATTCAACATGAAAAGGTTATGCGTCCACCGACCATGCAGTTTTTGTGCACTGGTCAATCCTTTATTAGGTGACACCAGCCTCCTGGGCTGGATTCCCAAGTAGCACACTGTGGTCATAATTGGTTGTAGTCACTTGAATGCTGACTTAGCAAGTTATATTTGTGTTGTCTCCGGCCGGATGGCAACGCGGGTGCTACTGGGGTTTCGTCTCCCTAAACTTTCCTCTGGTTCAGTCAATCTTGGTGTTTTCCGACTTTAATTTTTTTTTTCCTGACTGTTCAGGACATAAACTGCTGAGACCAGTAATTTGATCTGTTGTAGTATGTCCCGTGTCCTTTGCTGATGCATGTCGATTTACCTCCTCGCTGTTGAGAAAATGATTAGGTATTCGGTGTTGTTACAGTTGTCCATTTGCTTTGTGCTTGTTGGCGATGAATCGAATTTTATTGAAAGTTTCCGCTATTTAAACCGCTCTGAGGAGTGAGAGCACTCTTCAAAGGCGCGCCCCTGATTCAGTCAAAATCGAGATTCATTGCAAAAAAACAAACTGCATGAACCAGATACTGTCCATGCATCAGAACCCTGGTTATGTCTGACCAATTCAAACTATAGAACATCAAATGAGACAATGAGAATTCACATAAAATGAAGACTAACAATGTTTTACTTATTCTAAGCTCATCCTCGCACAAGCGCAAAACGAAGTATTGTCATCTCATAAGACATAAAATGTAATAAGGACTGAGATATATTCCTTTGACTACAACAAACAAATATGTTCCTAGTTCGAACCAATTCGAACCAGGTTCGGTGGTAGATCTGATCCTTCGTGAATCGCATCCACGGAAAGTTGCGATTCACCGGCGTATTGGGACCTTCCGACTTTGATATTTGCCGACCGTCTTTGAATTGGTTATTTGATTCTGAAAATCTTAGTCGGGCATACCAGATTTTAATGTTTATCGTGGAACAAATTATTTCATAATATTTTACCTAAATTTGTTTTAAAATACTTTTCATTGGGCTGCAAACAATTCCGGTAAAAATAACCGTGGAAAACTAGGTAATAATAATTATTATCGTTTTTATCTTCCTTCTAACAGTACTGAAATTTCGGTAATCTATGTATACCGATAATTTCAGTACTCTGAGAAAAAATTTTCCGTTGTGCCGACAATTCGATCATGGTCAAAATGACTGTTGCAATTACTTGAGTTTTATAAGCAAACCTGAGAGAAATGATCGACTTTACCACGATCATGGTATATTTGCCGCGAAGGTCATGGTTACATGGACTATTCTGACAATACCGTGGCTAGCTGAATCGCCTATCTGCCGCGAGTTATTTTGACGCATGACTTTAATAGTCGGATCCAAAATCACTATACTAAGCTATAGTCGTCACTGAAATGGACTATCAAATTTGCTTCTGTGTACGTGCACTTTCGTTGTCGGTTTTCGTAATTGTATCTACCGAACTTCTCCCTATTTTTGTCTAAGCGTGTGTGATCGATGCCGATATTGAAAAGCGAGTGACGTCGATTTAGGTTGTGCGTGTCGGTGTGCTGCCATATGTCTCGTGGTGAAAATTTAATTACGGTGAAGCGGTGGAGTTTTTGTGTTGATCGTGGTGGATTCCGGATGTTTTTAGGCGTATAAGGGTTCTACGGAGAGGATGGTGGCTAGTACTGAGTGAAGCTGGTGACAATGGTAGGGCGACTTTTTCGTTGGCCGGTGAAAAACACCCTGGGCCGGTATCCGGGAAGCAAAATTCCCCAATGATTATTGTACCCCCGCTAAGTTGGGTGGGGAGATTTCATAGCTGCTGTAGCCGTTGGTCCCCCATGATCCGGATTTCAGTCAATCCTTAGCCTAGCAGGTAAGTGCTTTGTGCGCTAACCCCCTTGGTGTATTTTATTCTTTATTTTTCGGTGAGGTATTTTTTGCAGTATTTCGGATGGTCAGCTAGCTGGTTGGATTTGTGTTTTTTTTTTTGCTTTTAGAAAGTTCGGTATCGGTTTTTGGAGAATGTTTTTTCTTAGGATGCTTGTTCAAGACCTGGCATTTGGGTGGCATTTGATACTCCGTTTTCTGTACTCGTATGTGAGTTTATTCCAGTCCAGAAGTGGCCGTAGAAGCCTCCTGGTCGATGGGAATTATCCATGGGTTGCCACCATGTTTTTATTTTGGATCGGTGCTCCTTTTGCCTCCTTCCCAAGAAGGAGGGGGAGAACCGTCTATTGGTAGTCGGTTTTGTTTGTTGACCGTCGACTTTTGGTTGTGGGTTCGTGTTTAAACGATGTGGACCCCCGCAGAGCTCTACCGACAGTAGCAGATGGTGAGACCCCCGTGCTGGCGGAGGTGTGGGAGCCGCTAGGAAATAGTGCTTAGGTGGAGTCTCAGACTTCGTGGTAAAGTTACGCTTCATTTATGAAGCCGATGAGGGTTTTTGAGCCTATAGCGTCGTTCTTCAAGATTTCCCTGATGCTGCCGGAGATGCCGAGTTAGTATTAGTTCCCATTTCTATTCTTTCGGCGTCCTTACACACTCAAAAGACAGAAATCCATAAAACTTTACCGAATTCTCAACAGCTGAACGTTCGGTAATCCCATTTAAGCTGTTCAAAATTCGGTAAAATTTCACAGATTTCTGTACAAAAATCTGAGTGTACCATACCCCGTGTTTGCACCCTTGTCCGTCCCTGTTTTCTAGTTTGTTTCCGTCTGATTTCTTCAATTTTCGTTGTTGTTCTTCATATTACCTGATGGACTTCCCCGATGGCTGTGACGTCCGGTCAACAGGGCCGACCAGCGGTGCACGCTTTGATGATCCTACAGTTTCGGTTTCCGAGAGTCCTGCAATCACGCATGAGGTTAGTATAGTTTTTGGCCTTCATTTTGTTTTCCTCACTCGATTATGTACGTCGCCTTCATTTTTCTAGAACAATATCTGCATGCCCCCAGGGACAGGATCGAAGCAGAAACTCAAGAAAAATCGTCAGCGTTGCAAATTCCCAAAGAAAGCTACAGTTGAAGCAACCGGAGTCAATGCTAGACCTCGATAGTGGCTTTGTTACGGGACCTCAGCGAAGGTCACACCCACTTTGCGCGCATTGAGCAACACGACGTAGGAACGAAAGGATCAACTTTGTGCGAATCTAGAAATCGATCGGGAAACGAAACATCTGCAACGCAATCCGAACCAACTCTGACTGTACCGACGCTGACGGGAGGAACGGACCAAAGAGGAACAACAGATGCATGTCAGCACTTCAGCTGCATTTGCGGGAGCAGGCGTGGGTGTTTTCACCTATGCAGAAAGTTGCAATGAAGCCAGAGGTGAGTGTTGCATCTTGCAACATGTTGGTCGACGAGGGACACCATTGGCAGCAATCTCGATCCCATGCGGAAAAGTCACTTTTTGCGTGACATAATTAACACGGACGTTCCCATAGAAGCAATGTTTGAAGTGTTTGGCGTTTAGAAATCCAATTATTAAAATCTGGTTGAGCCAGGTACAATTGGTCTATGCCACTTTCTTCTGAGAATATCTTAGGGTGCGCTACATTGTCGTCTTTGTTAAAACCATAAAAACAAAACGCTTTTATTAATATTTTTTTTTCAAAACATCATTGTTAATGAGACAAATTGCCGGCGTCGGTGGTGTAGTGGTAAGCGTGACTGCTACTTGACACCCCAGTGGGTTTGGGTTCATTTCCAGTCGGCGTCGATGGTTTTCTGAGGCGAAAAAATCTGGTCACGTCTTCCTTCGGAAGGGAAGTAAAGCCGTTGGTCCCGGCTCATAGTCATGAGTCGTTAGGTAGGGTCCAGGTGGTGGAGTCTCCCTGGCGTCGGTGATTGTCCCCATGTGAGGAAATAGGCCGACGGAAAAAAAATTAGGCAAATTACAATTGATGTTGAAACATCACTAATACGAACCAGAGGGGTGCTATTTTCCAATATACACACGAAAACTATTTTTTCAAATTAAAATGAACATAAAATAAGTGATCTTATCCTTTCTAACCACACTAGTTGTCTGGTAGACCGTCTCAAATGCCACAAACATGGTTCAACATGCTGTAATGACACCTAGTGCCTCGTCACCCATAATTCAGCGCCTGGGTCAGTAGTCTAATAACTCTTCGCGCGCTAATGGCATAGTTCCCCTGCCGCTTGAAGAGTTGCCACTATGATGCTAGGTTAGCTAAGGTCAATTATTTGGCTGATGGAGAACGGGAGCTGAGCTGCGACTATGAAGTGTGTATTTGTTAGTTGACCTAGTCTACGTAGAGTACTAAGAATGGCTAAGAATTATGTTACACGTAAAATGATGTACGTGTTGGAAACATTTCGGTAGTAGTAGGCAACCGAAAAAACTGGAAAAATTCACCACTTTCGAATAGTAATGGCTTTGGAAATGTCAAGTTTTGTTTGTACATTTGAACAACTAACAAGATAGCGTGATAAATAAGTTTTGTAAGAGGAAGAGACTTGAAATAATATATTTTCTATATTATATTATGAAACATTGATTTTTTCCGTTGAGATATACCTACAATTAAAAAAAAAGGATCAATTGTGTCCTCTCTACCTCAATGAAAATTGATTTAACATTTCAAATGATTGAATTAATGTATTTTTAGTTACAATTGAACTTTTACAGGTGAGCTTGAGTAGTGGGTGGCATCAAAATCCACATACCGGATGATGCGGTGGAGGCCATCAATAAATCTATCAAGTACAACTTTCTTAAACGTGACAGAGAACCACTGGGTACATTTAAAGTTCAACTGTTGAATATAATTCAGCAGTCCAGATCGAGAAACGGCCATGGAAAGATCGGTGAACCTTACCGACGAACGAACAGCGTTTGACATATTGAAGGGGCCGAAAAAAATGCGTACAGTCAACATGGAGTCCGCACAGAATGTGTACATTCCTGGCAGAGGAAGAACCAAAGTATCGTCGATAAATATAACACGATTCGAGGATCCGGTATATTCTAACCTTGAAGCGTACGCCGAGGAACATGGGCAGATCCATCGAGTACAGTTAAATAGTGGTCGATTCAGTACGTGGACATGTACCTGCACACACTTCTTCAAGTCCAACGATTGTGCTCACATACTGGTGGTAGCAGCGAGAAGAAATTGCTATACATACTCAGATTATTTTACAGAAATCTGAGCTTTGAGTGAACGCCGAAGTGCTTGCTTTAATTGTTTTTAGTTTTGCTGCTGTTTTGTTTACCATTATTACCATTACTATTGATAAACAAGAGATGGTCGTTGCACATTCTGGATTGTATTAGCAGTTTTTGCTTTTGTTTTTATAACTTTTGAAAGATAAATAGAAAAGATGATGGTTTTACAGTTTGACTTTTATTATGAAAAACGGATGAAAAACCCTTCATCCCTTGGGATCATGTTGATATCATCAGCATTTACTTAAGGAGTGTATCGAATATAAGCTATCCACATACATTTGCGTTGTACGCATGTATTTGTGATGGTTTTTTATGCTCTGAACACTGAATGCTGTGCGTTTGACTGTCAGCTTTCTTTTGTTTACTTGTTTGTGCGGTTCAAATTCTGCGTTTTCAAAATGTCGCGTATTGAAAAGGAAGTGAATATTAAGGTTCTGGACACATGGCTAAGTAAGAAGGGTATTACTATGCGAAAATTAGAGAAATGGTTTGGAATTCATCATGCGAGTGTTAAAACCATCATTAATAAGTTTGGGGAACACTATTCTTTGGATGAGCTACCAAGAAGAGGCAGAAAACCCGGTTCTTCCAACCCAAAACTGGAGCAGAAAGTGGTATCTCTAATCATGAAGAACAAATCAATGTCAATACGTGATTTGGCCAAAAAAGCAGGAACGAGTGTCGGAATGATCCAGCGTATCAAGAGGCGAAACCACATGAAGACCTACAAGAAGCAGAAAATCTCGAAACAAAGTGCAGAACAGAAGAAGCGAGCAGCAACAAGGGCCGGAAAATTGTATTCGCGTCTTTTTGCAGCGTCCTGATGCATGCGTTTTGATGGACGATGAGACCCATGTAAAGGAGGACTCAAAACCCTTGCAGGTCCACAATACTTTACTGCCGTCGTTGGGGAGGATGT
Source organism: Aedes japonicus (assembly GCA_034211315.2). Classification (NCBI taxonomy): domain Eukaryota; kingdom Metazoa; phylum Arthropoda; class Insecta; order Diptera; family Culicidae; genus Aedes; species Aedes japonicus. Next base: position 22,689 of record JASCZW010010780.1, on the reverse strand, counting down.
GAGCGATGCGGATCAGGTCGATTCAAGTGGAGAAATTCGGTCGAAAGGTACTGGTATGGCAGGCAATATGTTCCTGTGGTTTGAAGTCAACCATTTTTACACTACCGGAACTATAAATGCGGAAATCTATCGATCTGAGTGTCTCCAGAAGAGATTGTTGCCTTTATATAAGAAGCATAGTACACCTCCACTGTTTTGGCTGGATTTAGCGTCGGCTCACTATGCCAAAACCACTCTCAATTGGCTTGCGGAAATGGGTATAGATTTCGTTGAGAAAATATCAATCCACCAAATTGCCCGCAGCTTCGACCCATCGAACGTTACTGGGCAATCGTGAAGAGGGTCTTCAAGAAGACTGGTAAGGCAGCTGGGAACATGCAGGAGTTCGAAAAAAATTGGGCTCAAGCGTCCAAAAAATGCGATGCAACACTTGTCCGGAACTTGATGAAGAGCATTCGATCCAAAGTTCGAAAATTCATGAAGGAATAATTTAAATTTCATCCGGTCTTCATTATGTTCAAGTTTAACCTCGTACCATAAAGGATCAATATTTTGTATGAATAAAATATCGGTTTTCAACATAATTTGAAAGAGAGTTTGTGGTTAGCTTATTTTCGATACACTCCTTAGAAGACTAAGTTGAGAGCAAGGAATAAGTGTATTGTGAAAGTAACGAACTTGAAATGCTGATGAAAAAAGAGAATCTTTATGAATTTGTACATCATCTTTAAATGTTGAGTTTATTGCATTCCATTGAAATTGATGTACATACAAAATATTACGCGTAAGAAATTAAGAGTTAGTAACGAAATACTTGATACAGTGACCGTGAAATTATAAGCAAGCAGAGGTGAAGTGAAAGAGACCAATAAATTACTAAAAGATTGATGTCTGAATCTGAAATTCGAACTGTCAGGAATACGAAGAACACCTACAAGATTAAAGAGCTTTTAAAGAATTAGTTACACAAATTTTCAGGACACGAAAAGCATAAGATCAAAATGAAGTAATTCCCGAAAAGTTCAAGTCTGGTAGAAAAAACTTTTGTTGAAAATAAAATTAATAAAAAACCCACTGTCTCGGTTATCAAGTCAACCCAACTCAAACGATAGAACGAATTGTGACCCAATTTGGCTGCCACAAGAGGATTTCAACTAAGAGTTATCAAACACTACCACAGCAAGACAACGTCCAATAAATTGTCTCCCTACTTCAAAAGCAAAAAAAAAAAACAATGCTCTGTCATCTCTGCGATGTTCAAAACAATCTTTCATCGCCGAATAGATAACATAAACCAACGTAAATTTGCATATCCTCGGCCTCCACCCGTTCGGTTGGCGGTCGCCCTGTAGTTGTCGTCCCAAATGAAGTGAAACCAACGCGCCAATGGAAGTCCATTTAGCAATCACGCTGGAGACATTATCTTATTTTTCCCTTTTGCCCTTTTGGTCCCCGCTGAAGAAAATGGTCGCAAAGATGCGATTCAAGTTCAAAATTTAACTGAAAGCTTTCCTAAGAACTGCTCCTCAAGATACGGCGGGAGGATAGTCTGTGGTTTTCCTTACTACATAGCTTTGGTCCTGGCCATCTTCTGACACTGTCTTCGGGGGATGCTACTATTCAAAAATACTCACACCGTTGCTTTCTTTCCTGGGGTGTTTTTTGTTTTCGATTGAAGCATGATGGGGTGGAGTTGGTAGAATTTGCCCAACCAAATTTATTCAGTTTCTCATTAATTCTCGTCTGATTCTGGAATAGTACGCTTGGTGGTGCAGAAGTTCTCTGGTTGAGATGTAGTGCACATCCAAATAACATCGATAGTATCCATCCGGGATGACGGAGGGAAGCAAGGATCCATCCAGTGCTAGGTCCTTCACCCAGTAGACTCCTTTAGGCCAGGGACACAATCCTTCCGGTCCAACTTGATGGAAGTTGGAGTTGTTTTTCCAAATCCACTGGTAATCGTACGCATAGGCTTTGATGAAATCACACACCGGCATGGCAGCCAGCTTCATGGGAAACATATTGTACTGGTTGTTCCCGAGTTCACTTCTCGAACATGAAATACCAATCTGCGAATTAAGCTCATTTTGGATACGATTTTTTTGAAAATTTTGTTTTCATTGTGACGAACAAACCTCATAGTTATTATCGAGATCCACGGCCAAATCGTACGACCCGTTGATGACGGGTGTTGTTCGGTTGTATTTTCGGATACGAATTTTGGAGAAGTCTCCGATGATGCTGTATTCTATCTCATAACGATCGAATTCCAAAATCATTTTGTAGAGACTCAAGCCGAATTGAACACCCAGCAGAAGATGGAAAACAATCGTTAGGGCACGATTTTCGCACATGTTTCCCACATCAACTGCAACGTTATTGTGATAGGTTCGTTTTATAACTTACGTGAGTTCAGAGTTCGTGTTTGTAATCAAGATCGTTCCATTACTAATGTGCAAGCGCTAATATGAGAATTCCGTATGATTTGTGATGCATGATATGTGTATTACCACTCATTGTAGCACGAAAAGTAAGTTCGACAGCAACGGGCTCTCCACTCTGTTTGACTTGGTCAAGCTTCAATAACCACTGACTTTCTTCATCAAGTCTTTGTGAGTAGTGCCAAAAACGGGTTGAATGGATCGATGGGCAACGTTTTCTGAACGTATAGCTGCCTTACAGATTTTGAATGCTGCCGCTGTGAGTGATAATGTTGTTATTCTTGGCGACTGCAACCTTCCACATTTGTCGTGGTCTTTCGACGAAGATATCGGAGGTAATTTACCAATAAACGCTTCTTCTGAGCAGGAGCTTGCGCTCACTGAGAGCATAATTTGTAACATCCGTTACGTCAATAAAAGATTGCTTGATCTTATTCGCCTGTCTTACAGAAAAGTATGGTGGAATGCTGATTTGCGACATCGCTGGAATATTCTTAGGAAAGCTCACCGTCGATTTTTTCGGCTCATGGATTCTTCTCCAAAGGCTAGAGACAGAAGATAACGCTGATGTAGTATCTTCTTTCCGTGAGTAGGTATTTCAAATTCAGGATGATATGAAGGCCAATCCGCCATCTTTCTGGAATTTCATTGAAAATAGGGGAGCATCCAATTCTTTACCCACAGAAATCTCGTTTAGTGGTGCCACTTCTCACGACACTACTGAACCTGCAAAACTAGTTGCTGAATTTTTCCAAGGCGATTATACTTTGAGTTGCCCACCGGTGAATCTAGTGGAAAGCTTTCCATCTTACACGATTAATTTCTCAAGGCCTACATTATCAGCAGCAGACGTTGAAAACGCTCTGATTTTCCCTGCGCAACCTGCCGTGGAATGACTCTCTTCGACTGCTTCCATATGAACACCGATGACAACTTATAACTCTAGTTTACCAGCGGAAGACTTACTAGCAGAGATTGTTTGCATTTAATGTATTGAGTAGCCGCTTGTACTGCACGCATCCTTTGCAACAAATCTGCTCACAGCTCCCGACAACGACAGCTTCTGTGGATTCCGAGGCACCGAACGGTTTGCAGTGAAAATCATCCACAGCAAAGATGCCTCCGAAGATGTAACGAAGTAAGCCATCACTTTGATTAAAATATGATGAGAAATAAGTTGAAGTCTTGTGTTAGGTACGGTAGGGTATTTTATTCAGTCTGTATGGCTTAGCTGAAGATGTTGACAAAATAAAAATATACTAGGGATTAAATAGAGTTACATTTCAACAAGAGATTGAACAGTTGGTGAGCTATCGAAAATGCGGATGACGAGAGAAGAGCCAGAACTATATCCACATATTGAAAGCTACGGAAAGTTGGCACTCTCACTTTTCCCATCCAATTCGCTTCAATCGGGTGCCCTGATAGTACTCTTTGTACCCTGATATTATAGTTCTATGAATTATGAATGTATGAATATGAAAGAGAGTGTAATATATTTTTGTTATAATCTATCTGACTTCCACTGATTTGTAGTTTAAAAATTTAATCATGAGTGTATAAATATTTCAATAGTCTTTATAAATTAATTTGAAAAATTTAGCTGATCATTCCAAGGATCTTCGATTGAATTTTAATAAAAAGGCAAGCAACAGATTATTCTGCAGTCTATGTCTTCTGAATCAAGCGTTAGAGAATGCCTTTTTAGACAAAGTTTCTCAATAAGTCATCTTGTCATCTTGTGAGATTAGCAGATTAGTTCAATATATTGCAAAAGGGATGGCGCCGAAGCTTATCTTTGCAAAATGAGGCTCTAGAGAGTTGTACCCTGCACTACCCCAGCTTGGTAAAAGATTGTGTGCCTGATCGGATACTACCTTTCAAATACCCACCGCTCGTTTTCAACTTGTATCTTTCAATTTCAAAGTCTGTCGTTGCCCTTAACGGAACTATCAATATTTTCTCTTCATTTCTGTTCATTCTAGCAATAAATTACTGTCCATTGATGTGAATGGGCAAATCTCTGTTTCTGTCAAATTTCATCTAGGGAGTTGCCAATTTGTACATAGTTTCTTGGAATGTAAATTTTACACAATATTATATTTTGAAAATGAAAATTTCTTCTCAACATCATGGGATTCTAGCAGTGAACAGCAATTTCTGCTAGAACCAACGATGTGAAAAGAGAGCATCGATAGGTCCGATATCCTGTCGAACGCTATCGATACTTTCTCTTCGAACCTCTTGATCTAGCATAAATTGCTATTAACTACTGGGATCTCATGATGTAGGGTTTCCAATTTTAAAATATCATAATTTAAATTTGGCGCTCTGTACGCAATAAAAAAACATAATAATTAATGTATAATGCCGTCAAAACATGTTATTAAGAGGATCAGCTTACAACAGTTTACCTGTTTCTCTCTGAGGTTGTTAATAAACAACGACGAGAAAAACATTACTGGTGAAATGAGTGATTGACTATTTAAAACCTCTAATTGAAAATTAAATCCTTTCTTATGTGGTCTTTAGGGAGTGTAAAAACTGGTATTTCACATCGCTGGAACCATTATGTGACTTTGGCGATATTTCAGCACGATGAAGCGCGAAAGTTTTTTTGCAAGTCAAAGTGGCGGACTCGTTTTTACTTTGACCTACCCCGCATGGGGATGTATGGCAAAAGTGTGTGCGTTTGTTTCGAAATATTGCTTAACAAAGGCACTTCGCTCAATTTTCAACTAGGGTAGGGAATGGCTTCAGCTCCCCGGGACCCTATTCCAAGCACGGGGTAAACGTTACCCGACCAAAAGGGAACAACAAAATTATTTCAAGTTTTGTTATTCAGTTACGCTGTTTTTATCACAGAGGTTGTTAGAAATTAGATCGCGGATGTTGTTAAAATAACTGAAATTCTAACAAAAGATCCTCTAGCGGTAACAAAATCATAGCAAACTATGATATACAGATAACATAAACAAAACAAACTTTGTAACAATTGTGTTACAATGTCGCAAAATCATATCAGCTAGTGTTAAAATTAATTTACTTCTTTACGCAGTTTGTGCCTCTCATGGAGTTGTATCATAATTTGTTATAAGTATGTTTTACAATTATCCAGATGAAAATGTTTCAAGCAAATTTACATCATAATCAGTTAGTTGTAACAAGGTTTGTTATAATTTTGTAACGTTTATGTTATACGCTCCTGGTCGGGTAACTTATAATGCTCATTTTTGGCAGTATGTTGCTCCATCTAGTGAAGCACCATACTGCAAAAAAATGAGCGTTGTAGGTTAACGTTTACCCCGTGCTTGGAATATTGTCTCTGGGTACTGAAGCCGTTTCCTACCCTACTTCTATTCAATTTCATAACCTGCCGAGCTCTATTGGCCCTTCCCGACCAAAAGAAAACAACAAAATTATTTCAAGTTTTGTTATTCAGTTACGCTGTTTTTTTATAACAGAGATTGATAGAATTAAGATCGCGGGTGTTGTTAAAATAACAGAAATTGTAACAAAAAATCCTCAAGATATAACAACATTATAGCAAACTATGGTACAGATATAACATAAACAAAACAAACCTTGTAACCATTTTGTTGCGATGTAGCAAAATCATATCAGCTAATGTTAAAATTAATTTATTTATTTACGCAAATTGTGCCTCGTGGGACATTATATCTCGATTTGTTATAAGTATGCTCTACAATTATCCAGATAAAAACATCTTTAACAAGTTTATATCCTAATTAGTTGGTCGTTACTAGTTTTGTTATAAATTTGTTATTTTTATGTTATACACTTTTGGTCGGGATCTTATTTCATTCTAGCAAAAAACATTAATATGCGGTCTTGGTGCCTCATGCTGATGAGCGAACATCTCCTTATACACCTAAAAGTTGAAATTGTAGCAAAATATGCAATTGCAGTATTTGCAATCATATCTTGAGAAATCCGCATGATTCTGAAAAGGCAATTTTGCCCATCATGACCCACACAGAAAGCATGCAAGTGTGTGCAAGCGGTTATCGCTGTGTGCTTAGTGCCTCGACAGTCGCAGCAACCGTTGGGTTTTTGTTCCATCGTCAACAACTTCTCAATATGGGTGAGACAATGACACAGAACGCCGCTATGCCATTTGCCACTGTTGCTATTCCGCTGTCAAGTGTTCTATTTTTATTTTCACTCGTCATCACACTCTCATCTTCCTCTCATCAAGTCACCATGCGTTTTATGAAATAAACGAAGCCATGTAAGTGTGTGCGACCGATATTGGCTTCATTGTTGTAACGTTGAGTGCCTCGACAACCGAAGCAACTGTAGGGCTTTTATTCCGTTCACCTCAACTTGTTGTAGTGACTGGATGGAAACAATGAAGAGCAGTCATGCTGACGGTCGCAGTTCGACTCTCAGTAGCGGTTCGTAATCTTATTTTTGAGAACCATTGAATTTACTACTACTAATCAACTGTACAACCTCACGCACACATTGAATTTTTCTAATCGAATTGATGTGTTGCTTTTTTGCCCATGACCAATGTTGGATTTTTTTCTCCAAGTTGCGATCCATTACGAGAAATTAAACCAAATCATGCGAAATTGCATAACAATCTTGCTTTTTTTCGTAAGGATGGTAGTTTGCATGGAGGAGTAGCCAGTGAAAATAAACCAGTAGAAGTTTTGTTTGCTAAATCAAATACGTCGATTTGAAATGCAACTTGAGTTAAAACATTGCACACATTACACGTCAAATGTTAGTGGTGTTTCGACTAATTGCTCAACGATTATTTAAGTATTAATGTTTTGCCATTTTTGTGTCATTTCAGTGTGTGATTGTGGACAACAGGCCAAAATCGACATGCTTGTTCAAGGAAACCGAATACTGACGTTATAGTGTAAAAATGCGTTGCAATCGATTGATTGATTCGATGAACTCAAAAGTGCTGGGAAACTCACATGAAGATCACTTCACGGAAATTGCAGGTTTTCCTGACAAGGAAAAACTTAAAAAGATTTTAGAAAACGCGAACAGTGATTTTATTTTTGTAAAGCTGGTAATGCACGATCTTTGGCCAGAGGGTTTCAATCTGCGTACCGTAACCGGTCGAAGTACCAACAATCCACGAGGAAGAAAAGGAGGTAAACATGATATAGCAGTTGAGGCTTCTACTAAGACTCCGTTGGAACCGGGAAAGTTTCATACATAGAAGGTAGATGTAAAAGTGCAAATTTAAATAAATAAAATAGAAGGTAGATGTAGAAGTGTAAATTTAAATAACACTTATTGAATATAATTTTTTTCAGATCGATTAGAAGAACATCGCCTGTAAAAAGGCGATTCGACAGCTATCGCTAGAGTTAAGGCGAAGGAATGCAGCAAATACATGGCTCGAGTAATTGCTTACTATGGAAAATCATGAACTTTTTGATCACTACGAAAACTTATTTCAGTCTATTACTATTACGGTTTTTTTGGAGTTGAATTTCAAAGAAATGTTTGAATGTTTATTTGTTACAAACAGCGCGGATGCGAAGTTGATATTTTATTTGTTTTAAGAATTTGTATGCAATTGGCATAATTTTGTTGTTGTTAACATGTTAAATATCTGTTGTATCTACGTGCAAAGAAGAAAATAAACGTTGAATAAGCATTTTAAAGCTTCTGAATTTTTATTTGATATTTCAAATTATACTATCAGAAGTTATTACAGTTTAGTTAGTTGGAAACATCATTATTATAACAAAAGGTGAAACAATTTTGTTTTGTATAGTTACAACAGCTGATATAATTCTGTTACCATCCATCAAAGCTTTTGAAACAATAACTGTTATAATTATGTTATATTGGAACAAAACTGTGATGCGGATTTTGTAATATGTTTGTTAGACATGTATCATATTTTATAACATTTTTATTACGCCTAGAGGATTTTTTTATTATAATTTCTGTTATTTTAACTACATCCTGGATCTCAATTGTAACAACCCTTGTTCTAAAAATCTGCGTAACAGGATAACAACATGTGAAATAATTGTGTTATTCCCTCCTGGTCGGGTATACATTGATAATAGTGTTGTCAAATTTTTAGTCAAAAATATTGATAATTGACAAAGTTACAGAAGGTTGAGGTTGATGTCCCGGAAAATTTAAAGATATCACAAGTAGTTTGAAGCACCACGTTGCCCAACTATATCCAAACATTGCAGATCAAATGAATGACATAGCATCAAAAAAGTGCTCAGTTTTGTGTTACCTATCAAAATGCGCGGTCTTACTCCGGAACAACGCAAAAGTATCGTGCACAAATGGTGCACTGTGAGCGGACTCTCCTTGAGAAAATTGGCCAAGGAAGAAGGTGTAAGCGTCGAATCGGTACGATCTGCGATTCAAAAATAAAGAGAACAGTGTACGTTTGAAGATGCGCCAAAGAGTGGTCAGAAATCCGGTCCAGTTAGTCCGGATATCGATAAAAAGATCAGGGATGCCTACAAGCGAAAACGAGCGACTTTCGTTCGAGATGTTGCGAAAAAACTAGGGACCTCGTCGAGTAATGTCATACGCGCCAAAGAAAAACTTGAGCTAAAAACATACCGGAACCCAAAAGGAACCCAGAACAGGCCGCGTCCGTGAAACCACGGGCCCGCAAACTCTACGATTCGTTATTGTGTAGAAATTCTTGGTGTACAATAATGGGCGATGAAACGTATGTGAAACTAGATTACAAAATGCTTTCCGGAACACAATTCTATACTGTAAGCAAAGACAAAAACATCCCCGAAACGGAAAAGGCCATTTTTACCGTAAAATTCGGTAAGAAGGTTATCGTTTGGCAGGCAATATGCAAGTGTGGTAGAACATCTAGTCCGAGGAAAAGTTAGAAGTCTTGGCTATGATTAAATATTTTTATTAAACGAGAGTAAAATATCATATACAACACAAATACAAATATGATTTTCCAAATAAAATGATAAAAACTAAAAAAAACATGACATTTTTGTTGTTTTGAAAGTGTGCCTATACTTTCTGGAATAGTCTATAATTCCTAATGGAAGGAGACTGTTTACAATCACAGACTGAATGAAAGTGTACACTGCGTTCAGCAAATTTGTTCAACATCAGTTTCTCTATCTGAAAATCATGAAGAACATGAAGGCCTAATTTACAAGCCACAACATCCTAAACATGGAAAAGTTCAGAAGGAAAACATAAATGCCTTATCAATAGTGTAAAGCGTTGCTGTTTTCATATGTGGTACATATTCATACGTATTGTTAAATTCTCGTTAATAAACGTCAATTATTTACGTATCTTTCTGGGATGTTCTAGGTTATCCAAAATGTTCTTGACATCCGAACTGAAGATCTACAGAAGGTTTTCAAACTATACAAAGTTTTGCTACGTATTCAACCATATTCAGCGAATATTTTTGAACGTAAGAAAAGTTATGGGATATATTGGGATGATCAAGGTCAGCCAAACTATCCTTGAGTTAAGAATATAAGATCTACTGTTTTATCAGAAGGTTTTTGGAGTACGCAAGGAGGCAATATATTTTATTAAATTTTATTTTCCGTCGGCCTATTTCCTCACATGGTGACAATCACCGACGCCAGGGAGACGACTCCACCACCTGGACCCTACCTAACGACTCATGACTATGAACCGGGACCAACGATTTTTCTTCCCTTTCGAAGGAAGACGTGACCAAGATTTTTTTGCCTCAGAAAAACCACCGACGTCGACTGGGATTGAACCCAGACCCACTGGGGTGCCAGTAGCAGTCACGCTTACCACTATACCACCGACGCCGGCATGGAAGGAGGCAATATGTATTTAGCAATATTAATTGAATTGTTTGGAAGGTCAACATACATAATGCGACAATTTTGCGATATTCGAGGTCTTGGTATATGGCTTCTATTGTCCTTAAATTCATAACATAAGATCTTCAGTTGTAACAGTCGTTTTTTGGGATATACATAATATAAGGTAATTATTACTAGTACTCAAACATATTAGTGTTAGTTTTAGATGGTAAACATTTAATTATTTTATAGCTTTGTGATCCTCTAGGTAATCCAATATGTCCTGGAGTCTGGAAGTTGAAATTTCTGATAATAATAGTAGCTTTTGGGCTATACAAAGTAACGTCACGCAGGAAATACCAAGTTACAATAAATATTCATACATATTCAGTTTATACTTTAGAAGCCTTATGCCATATTTTACGTCATTCAAACTATCTTTGTGATCAGAACGCAGGAGCTACTGTTGTAATAAACGCTTTTTGGGCTATACAAAGCTTCGATGTGTATTGATACATATTCATTGATTATTTTGGAAGAGCAACAGACATTATCAGATCATCTTCGGATGTTTTAGGTTACCCAAACTATCCTGCAGTGCAAACTTTAAGATTTGCAGCTGTAACTGTACGTTTCTGTACTTAATAAAGTAACAATATGTATTTAACCAAATTGATAGAGTCTTTCGGAAGGTTAAAAGATATAATGAGATATTTTGAGATGTTCTAGGTCACCAAAACTGCCCTTGTGTTCAAAAGTTAGGATCTACAGTGGGAACAGTAGGTTTATAACCTATGAAAGGTGACGATATGCATTAAAATACATTGAGTGATTCTTCTGTAAGGTCACCAGTTATTATCACATTATCTTAGGATGTTCAAGGTCATATAAACATGAGTTTAGATCTTAAGATGTACAGTAGTAACCACCATCTCTTGGGCTATACAAAACTACGATAAATATTCAAACATATCCAATGAATATTCTTAAACGTCCACAGACATCAAAGAATAATCTAATAATTTTCAGGTCATCTAAACTCTCCTTCAAAACTCAAGGTAAACAATTGTAATAGTAACTTCATGGGCTGTAGAAAGTTAAATTAGTTTGTTTGGCACAGAATATTATCTCATAACGTCTGGTGTTCTTTGAAGGCCTTCATCGCATATGTTTGAATACATATTAAGACATAATAGGTATAGCGGATAGAGCTACTGTTACAACTGTGGATCTTAAGTTTTGAACTTTAGGACAGTTTGGACGACCTAGTTCCTCTCAAAAAGGCATTTCCTTCTTTTTTCCAATCATTTCTATAATATTGAGCACCAAATCAATCAGAATAATAACTTTTATAATAACGCTTGAAAAAATTTAGTCCTGAGAGGGTTAAATAAAAATTATTGCATTGTACTATCAACATGGTTTACATTTAGTGGCGTAGTCTTACGTCATTATTTCGAACAACCCAATTTGGCTGTACCTTGTGGTTTTTTAAATACATAATATGTAAAATCTGACCTTCTCATAAAATTCGAGCCCTCTTGAACGTATTATAAAAATAAATTTTTAGCTTGGCTTAGCTTAGCTTGACTGACTGCACATATCAATGGTTGCTACTCCGTGATTGATCAGAATCAGTGAAATTGCACAATGAATCAACTGAATGGGGCTGGAAGTAACCGGTCATTCTCACTGTACACGTTTTAGTGATTCAATTTCTTTAAAAATCAATAACGGCGCCGGCCACGTCCTTGCAATCAGTTGGGAATAGGGAAGGAAAGTTATTGTGACCTTTGCTGTTTAGGGACCGTGTTTACCTCTGCATCCCCACAAAGGTCACAGGAAGGATTACTTTCTATTTTAGAAGAATAGGGCTTGATATATCAGGATTCACCTTGATAAGTGATATGATCATATAATATAGTTCATACAATTCAGGGGACAAAATAGATAACAATTACCAGTTTCGCTCCGCGTTTTTTAGAGCACTAACTACCTCTCAATTGTCTTAAAATCCTTTGCGGGCCGACTGGTTGGCTTTCTGCTTCTTCAAAGGTATCTAAATGATGCCTATCCAAACCCGCCATGCTTGCCCCATATGGCATTGCAGGTGAACGAAAATAGCATCATATCTCGAACTTAACTTCTCCAACCCATCAACATCGTCGCTACCATTTCGTTTTCTTCAGAATATCCACCTGCTCCAAATTTCCTCCACCGTTGCCATTCTTGGCTCAATCGGCTTGCACTTGCCTACCAAACCACCAAACTCAACTTTTATTCAAATAGACTCTCTTCTTCTTTTCACATTCGTTCACATTCAAATTCCCCGAATCTTCATGGTGGCCAAACAGTATGCATTGTAACTAATTGCTACTACATCACACTTGCCATCACTTTCTTAGTTTCTTGTTTCACGCCACCGAACAATTCCCTAGTAGCACACCAAGATCATAATTAGTTGCAGCAACTTGATTATGACTAACAATGGCACATTTATGTTTTCTTGACTTAATGACAACATGTGTGCACATGAACTCGGACCACCGAACAATAAACAAAGGGAACAATGGACCACGCGCTATGCCCGAAAACAATACCGACACCAAGTTGAGACGACGCATTATGGTTTTTCGGCCCGTCTCGTGCACAAACTTGTATTTAACTGCACCTCGATCAGAACAGACAACCGATAAACCAATAAACTCAAACTCAAATTGCTATTCTCAATTTTCACAAACTTCACTTATTTTAAAATTAAAGGAAACGAACGAAGGAAAACTGTATTATTAAACATAAATTTTTGACTATAAAGTACCAAAAAATGCCCTAGTAGCACACTTGTTTCAAAGCAGTAAAAATAACTTCATTGTGACTCAATCAAGTCACAATCAAGTTGCTGTAACAAAAAATGATAGCTTTGTGTTGATTGGGTGTACTTAAGAAGTACAGTTTTAAAATCCTCTGTTATAAAAACAGCGTACCTGAATAACAAAACTTGAAATAATTTTGTTGTTACCTTTTGGTCGGGATACATTCTAATTGCAAATGAAGTGTCATCCTCAACAGATTATGATTGGTTGAGGTTGGTTCAAAGTTGATATTAAAGATACTAAGCTCGAATGAAATCAAAAATATTTGAGTCTCATTATTTTCTGACGCATACTGTAGTTACTACCTATGACCAAATTCCTGGAAGCGGCAAATTCTGTGAGCCAGAAACCATTTTTGTTCGTATGTTGGTGTGCGCTAAATTTTTCTACAATCGATCTGAACTCTTGGCTGACCTGAACATCGAAATCTGAGATACCTTTTTGAGCGGCCATGAATGGCTTGAACAGCTGTCGTATTCTCTGTCCAGATAAGCGTAATAAGTGTCCATCACTACTAAGGTGAATATGTGGAAGTTGATTATAATGACATTGAAGAAACTGCCATGAATTCTCAACTCACATATTCTTTTGTCGATTAACTACCACCCAATCAAGCACTGGAAGATAAGATAAGTATGCCTATGAGTATGTTCGGTCGATCCTTTCCAGCAAACTTCCTATGCAACAGCTACAATTTTGAAATTTCAGACCCTCAATATCTCCGAATCCCCCAAAGGGGCTTTAGTCAGATCTCTTATGATCCAGAACAAGATAGACTGAGAATGCACAGAAAATCTATATAATAAGAAACTCCAATAACCATGTTCAGAATTATAAGAAATATTCCCTCAAAGTTTCTAGAAACACCCACCCGGATGTAGAGAATGATGAAAATCCGATCGAGCATTAGTGCGATTTATTGGTTTACTCAGTAAGACAAGCAAGCTTTATCAGGGTTGCTAACGAAAACCGCCACATTTTTTTTTTTCAATTGTAATTGCAAGCTAAATTTTTATTTAGGGTACGGGACGTGTTTTGAGCAGTTTATTCAGCACCTGAGACATTTGATGAAGCTGTTTGTAATCTATAATTAGAACTATCAATATTTAGACATTAATCCTTCTACTTACTACTGGTCTATCGGCACGTACCTTCAGCAACGAGCATTAGACTCAGAAAATTTGATAGCCATGGAATAAAGTTCCCAATGGCAGGGACTTTTAAAAAGCATGCGGATTGCTTTCCGATCAAAAATAGGCTTATAAACTAGCGATATTGCAAAGTGCGATTCCATGCATGTGTGCGAAGGGAAACTGAAATAAGCCAGTTCACGATTTGCTGTAAACGTCAATTTCCTAAACCCGCTCCTTCGTTTTACCCACCCGCTCTCGAAAACAATCAACCAAAACATGTCGATTGCTACGATCAAAAACTCGTCTTCTAGCAGGTTATGAGACAGATGTACACGACCGAACTTTTAATTTGTCATTGATCTTTAGATTGGCAATGTGTATTTCTTATTTCATTTACTCTCACGTAAATGTTAGCCAAAGTGACTGTGACGACAAACGGGATGCTTCGTTTGAAAACAAACAAATCTAGGGTTTTTTTTCATTAGGGCGAATCTACAATTGAGAGATTCTCTCCGGGCTCGCTCTCTTCCATTCATCACAGCGCCATTATAAAACTTTCGAGGGATTCTTTAGTACAGTTCGAAACACAACAGTGCTGTCTATCATACTCTGCAAACAGTAGAATGAAAAACGTAAAGGTGATGGGTTTATGAATGAAAGAGAGCGAGCCCAGAGAGAATCTCTCAATTGTAGATTCGCCCTAATGAAAAAAAAAACCCTAGAAATGCAACAGGCAGCGTTACAAAACCGGTGTGCTATATCCATGGTTAACAAAGAAGAGAGGAAACATTGGCTCTCTCAAAAGCAACAGTGATGCCATAGCTACCGGTCAGCAGCGAAGCATTATTTATCGTTGGGTACTATTGGACAGCTCTGAAACATATTTTTTCTTTGCATATGATAGTGCCAGATAATGGAAAATATAATCATTAGCATAGATCATCCTCAAATGACTCGAAGAAACATTAAATAAATAGTGAATTCAGATTATCTAAATACATAATAAATTTAACTCAATGTTCAACATTCTGGTAACAAGACTAGCTGTGAGAGAGAGAGCTGATGAAGACACGGTCTCCGATACACGCGATTAAATGCAAAATACACAAAGGCAAAATTTGAGCGAACTTCTTCAGCTGGTAAGAAACTGATGGTTTTCTAGATGATGTACTTTTAATCTTCAAAATGACAGTAATAAATCGGTAATAAATCATGATTTATACATCGAATAATAAGCCATAGCCATAAATAGAGCTTAAGATCGTATCAGAGAAATAATTTGGAAAATGTAGGAGTTTTAAACCTATTTCTTAACAACTGATAAAAATAGTAACCCCTGATTGGGCCATTCCCTACCCTAGTTGAACAAGATAGCTGAGAATCCTTAGTCAAATTTAATCTAATCAGTCTGCGATAAGATGACTACCTACCTAACACAAGATCTAAATACCTTCACCCAACTTGTATTAAAAAGCCAAACTATATTTTGGTGTGTCCAATTCACTCCCTAATCCACCCATTGAAACGTAGCAAAAACGGCATTGCCCAAGAAAAACACCTTTACCCCACACGAATGCAAAATGCCATTGCATAAGCGGCAAGATCAAACATCCCCTCCATGATGCCTTTTTGCCACAAACTATTACCTCCTGGCGCCCTTAAATCGTCTTCCACGAGGACCACAGAAGCGCTCAAACCAAACTGGATGACCTTGTCCGTTGTCTTCGAACCGAAAACCGCAACTTTTACCATCCTTTGTAGACAATGATTATTCCTCCGCCCGCCGTGGGCCAGAGGAGGATTTCCAGCTCACGTAGAACAAAACCCGGTAATCCTATACTCTCTGTCACTCTTCCTAGGGTCCGGGAGAGGGCGGAACGGTGAAGGTGGAAAGTGTTCTTAGCGCACCATCAGTGGCCTTGCCGTTCTCGTTGACGACGACGATGTCGCTGCTTGCTGCGGTAAAGAGCTGTCAAGAAAACTGTTGTTTGTCAAGACGAAAAATTTGCTTGTTTACTCTGGAGATTGTGTTTGTCGATGTGCTCTATACAGCACTAACTGGCCCGTTGTTTTTCTTTTGGTTTCTTTGCTAAACACATCTTAGGTTCCTAGTTTGCTCTTCAGTCAATTTGTTTGAGCAGGGATTGCCATAATGAAAACGTTTGTTCATATCTGTCACTCGATACTGTTTGACGAGAATTGGCTCGTTCGTCCTTGTATCGAATATCCAGCGAATGACAGGCGTAATTTATGATTCATCCGGGAGTCACACTTTGCGGTCACCAAATTACCAACGCAATTTATAAATCTGACCTTTCCTAATTGCTGGTGCGCCCCATTGTGAATTTCCAGATGATTTATTTATTCAATAAAAAGCACATGGAGGGGATCCTGCGCATGTAATTCCTCAAAACGAGTGACCCCAACCGAAGGATATCAAGCAAGTTCGGGCCCATTCATCGCTGATTTACGGGGGAGAACCTTTGCTCCCGGCACCATGAACCTGAAAATTATTACGGACTAACGCAAGTCCTTATCAGTAACTGTGGACTGTAAATAAGCCCCCATCCCATTCCTCATAGGGCGAGCGAAGTCAGTGCTACACAACCGACGATGCGGTGGTCGGGCCGGACGCCGCCGGTGTGGTGACAGATGGGACTCATGGCTCGTTGAAAACTCGTCGCACAAGTTATTAAAATTTCAACCACTAATTACAATAAATCAAATCTGTTTAAGCATCTCAGCAGCTTGGCCCTGGGCCTGTTTTTTCAGCAGCCATCTTTCTTTCTTGGAGAAGTACTTGATGTGGTTGGTCGGGTAGATTCTTGCGCCGAGATTTGACTTTTGCAAATAGATTTTTATAGCGTTGAATTATAATGAAATGGCTGTTCCAGTCTTCGAAGTGTAGCATTGTGCTGGTGTGCCTGTAGGCTTTTGCGCTAATTTGAACATTCTGTTGGAGTTCACTGCTATGTCATATTGACAAATGGATGGGAAATATTGTTAATAGGCTAAAATATTTACCTGCACTTAGTAATTCAGAAAAAGCACCAAAAAATGAAAAAAGTGCCACTAAATTATTAAGGCCTGTGCCAACAAATAATGTCTGATCAGCATTAAAAAATTAGGAATGAGCAATAAAAGATGAGAAAAGATCTTCAGGATAATCTAATTGTGACCAGTAAATCTGTCAAATAAAGCAACAGCTATTAGTATATGTGCAATTAAATGTGGCAGTATTTCCGCCAAATTATGTAATTTGAGCACTAAACTATTCGCATATGTCTTTTAATTTTGTTAGATTTTTCCATAAAAACAGTAAAATGAGCAATGGATATTTATTTATCCATTGCTCATTTACTGTTTTTATGGGAAAATCAACAAGAACAGAGACATATGCAGTGGTTGGTGCTCAAATTACATATTTGGCATGCTGCCGCATGTTGGTGCACTATATGCTAACGCTGTTGACTGTTGTTGACGATGCAATCTAAGATCTTTTCTCATCTTGTGCCATTCTATTCTTGCTGATTGACTATTCTGTTTGTCTGGCAATGGCTCACAATGGCACTTTTTCATTTTTATTATCAAATCTCTCTTTTAATTGATGATTAATTATGCTGCCATTGTTAATATCATTCAAGCTATTAGGGGCAATTGTCACTAAAATTATCAATATTACCTAGCAAAGTAAAATAACAAATTGATATCAAATACATAGGCAACAAGTTTTATTTTAAAAAGGTAATGTGTACATGTACATGTGTACATGCTAAATCTTATCAACTTTACAGAGCCAAGTTTTTGTTTTATATAATGTTTGCATTAAAAAATGGTCTTTTTTTCGGATGGTGATAAAAAAAATAGCTAAGATAGATAATTGCTTTTGATAAATTTTTCATGGAAGGTAATTATTTAAGCTTACTTTCAAAAACATGCTACGCCCTTGCGAGTGGCTTTCCGGCAGTTAAACGGAACATTGGTGGACGACCTGGTGGACGAAATCATGCGTGCAGGCATGTTTTTGAGTTCTTTATACGTTTTATTTATCAAATCCTCCTCGCGACAAAATTGTTGGAGTAGATCTTACGCTTCAGGTAAGCCCAGAAATTGTCGATGGCACGCAGCTGGGGAACGTTGGGCGGGTTCGCCGACATCGATATTCAGCCGCCCCATATCCTCCAACGATAGTTTCGAGTAGTGGGCCGACGCCAGATCTGGCCAGAACACCGCGTCTTCGCCCTTATGGTATTTCTTGATGACCGACGCAACTTCCGGAAGGCATTTCGTACTAGCAAGAGAAAAGCGGCTTTGATATCCCCTTCTTGCTGATTGCCAGCCACAGCAGCACCTTCTTGGGGAACTTGGTGTGTGAAATGAACTTCACCTCGGAGCTCGTTTCCTTAGTAGGGAAGTTAAATACGAAGTGCCCTGCCATCAGGGTGAGATAGGTCTCGTCGTTCATCACCACCACCACGTCGTAATTCGCCGAGAAAATCGAGTTGACCATCTTATCTCGAAACCAGTGGACGTGACTTCCACTTCCTGACATGTATGTTCGTGTTCTTCAGGTACTATTTTAATGTTTGGCCGGTGGAACTGACCTCCCGACCAAGCGCACGCAGCGATGCGTCCTTTGGAGCTTCTTGTCGCTCAGGGTCGGCCGTACGGAACCGGGCTTTCATTCGATGCTCTGATTGTTGTCTAATAGTCCCAAGATGTTGTAGATGCCGGAACAGGCGTATCCGGCGTCTAAAAAGTGCCGCACGATGTCCGATTTCGACGCGGTGAGGTGCCATTCTTTGAACGCACACTTCTGAACGGAGTTGCATCACTGTTTTGCCATCCCGGTTTGAGTTCGACTGATAGAGCTGTCAAATTTTCTCTGCTTACTCATGGGTTACTATGATTGATGCTCCATGGGTAGTGTTTATACGGATCACCACTTCGACTGGATTTCGGACTGTACACAAAAAATTCACTTCACCGGATTCAACATTAAGCCCCGATTTATTGTTAGTGAAGTACAGATCTCCACATCTGTCTACACTCGTGTTTTATCGATAACTGATTTGCTGCTATCAGTTGCTCATAACTTATACCTATACAAAGGCAGAGGCTATTCTGATAACGAGAGAATCTTGAGAGAAATCTGATCGTTAGAGTAGATATAATACAAATTCGTGTGGAACGTGTTTGATGTTTGGGGTGGTTCTATTCTTGATCCAACAGGTAGTTTTATCAGTGCGGGTGACGGTAAACACATGAAAAATCGGTAATTTTTGTCCGTTTTTTGTAATGCAAACGTTAAGTGAATCTCTTTATCCCTTACGGAAAAATGAAGCATTTCACTCTGCTACGGAGTTTTCAATTTTCGTTTATAATAACGTTTATCCCAACGAATGATATTACGACTTTAACAAGACTAACTATGGCAATATTAGACACAAATTGAATATTGTAAATTGGCATTTAGTTCTGAAGAATGAAGAAAATGTTGATCTCGAAGTGGAGGCTTTTTATAAAATCTTGTTGGAGATCATTCAGGAGGATGTTCTACGCATGAGAAGGCGACTTAATTGTAGCTCCAAAAATCCAGTCTGGTTCATAAACAAATCATCAATCTCAAAACTACAAGGTACAGCCCGATTGGTTTGTGCGCAAAGGTGACGTAAGGGAAGGTACATTAATTATGTCACACAGTAAGGTGGGGCAGGGGGAGGGGGGTGGTTTTGGGAAATTCGACCATCCATACAAAACAATTTGAAGGTCCATACAATGCCCGTAACGCTGGTAGATCACCTTTTCGTGGTGCGTTACGGGGTATCAGATCTACCACCGAACCCTAGTCCGAATTAATTCAAACTAGGGAACATATTTGTTATTTGTAGTCAAAGGAACATATTTTAGTCCTTATTACATTTTATGTCTTATGAAAAGTGACAATACTCGTTTTGCAATTGTGCGAGGATGAGCTTAGAATAAGTAAAACATGGTTAGTCTTCATTTATGTGAATTCTCATTGTCTATTTGATGTTCTATAGTTTGAACTGGTTATGACTAGGGTTCTGATGCATGGTCAGTATCGGAGTCATAGTTTGTTTTCTTTGCAATGAATCTGATTTTGACTGATAAAGGGCGCGCCTTTGAAGAGTGCTCTCACTCCTCAAAGGGTTTAAATAGCGAAACTTTCAATAAAATTTGATTCATTGCCAACAAAACAAACAATGACAACTGTAACAACACCGAATACCTCATCATTTCTCAATAGTGATGAGGTAAATCGACATGCACTAAACAAAGGACACGGGATATACTACAATAGATCAAATTACTGGTCTCAGTGGTTTATGTCCCGAACAGAGGAAAAAAAAAAAAAAAAAGGTCCACACAAAAAACGTGACAAGGGGGAGGGGGGTTGTAAAATGTCACTGTTTGTGTGACATAATTAATGGACGTTCCCTAAGACTACGCAGCAATGTGAAATCTAGATGGAGGAGGAGCAAGCGAGTTAACCGTTATATTTTTTGAGTTTTACAAAACCCTGATACTACTTGGGTTACTTGGGTTCTCTACCTAACATATTTAGCATATCATCTTCAAAATCGGCTTTCTTACGGATTAAAAGTAGAAAACGACGTTTAATTTGCCTAACTTTCTATGCCGAAACTCCTGTTACTGCTCGAGCAGCTGCGTCATGGACTGCATCTCAGCAATTTTCGATGTTGCGATGTTAGTATTTTAGATGCTAGCTGTCGACATCGCTCGATTGATGAGCTTCATGTAATTTTCCACCAACCAATATTGTTGAGGAAAAAGTTGAGCGGAGTAGATGGTTTGAATACCTGTATGTGAACATTAATGTTGCGGAACCGTCTCCATTGAAAGGAGATCCATAGTCTGATTTTATAGATTTAGGAAACCCTTCTCTTTCGAAAATCTCGTCTTGAACTCTTTTGGTGTTTTAGAATCGTGTTGATTGAACAGGACGTAACTAAATTGGTAGTCAAAGATTACCAGTACTAAAATGCCATCGTACTTTGAATAAGGTCGCTTGTGGGGCAATTAATATGCTCATCAGTGTTGGCCTTGCCGGTCTACTATTTAAGGCGCATGTTCAGCAAGATTTTACCTTGTTTTCCGCTTCAGTAGCCATACCTGGCCACCAGATACGTTTTTTAAGAATGTATTTTTAGGCAATCCTCGGGTGACCGTCGTGTGCCAACTCCAGATGTTTTTGTCCGGAATGTTGAACGAATGACGACACAGCCGTGTTTTTTACAAGAATACCATCACACAACGATAGATCTTCTGTGAATGGATGGAACTTTTTCAGGTTCGAGGGCCAGATGTTTGTTTCAAGTAAAGCAATTACCGCTGGAAACTTTTCATCTTGTATCTTGAGAGGCAACCTCTCTGATTTGATCCGCCACCGATTTAACCTCTTTTCATATGAAGGTGGTTATCTCAACGCGTCTACCCGTTCATTCCAGTTCGATCAAGCGACACGTACGGACGTGTTTTTCGCTCTCTCGCAGTAAAAGTTTTTTCCCCCGTTTTTCCCCTCGCCCACTTTCTCGCGATTGCGTGTTCGGTTCGCGATCTATCGCCTGCGGTTGCACTGAAAGTTAATTTTAGTTTATATTACAAAATCGAAAGTAATACTCACTAATGCATTCGTTGTTTTCAGCAACGAAACTGATTTGTTCTTTTTATGAAGATACATTCGTAATTAATTGCACGCGCAACTGTCAAAAGCACGAAGCTTTTGTTGACACAGAAAAGAGCATTCGTACATTGTACGGAAACATTGCAAAGAGCTACGAATATTTTGTCACAAATTAAAAAGAAACGTCTCTCTGGTGGTTGCATGAAGGACTGACAGATCTACTTTATCGACTCGAAATGAAATTGACAAAGAGCGCAACCACGTGGAATTGTCCAGCGTTTTTTTAATGTTTCTGACATTGGGTTCGAACCTGAATATTTGGAAAGTGCTGATTATAAATCCGTTGTTGATCTCACTAGGCCACGCTGACCTGTGAGAACACGTTTGATTAATGAGCATGAAGTTGTAGCTCTCGACAGCGCTTTAATTTTTATTTTGGGTTAGATAAATTATTCCCGCCCATACCAGCAGAAACACCATCATGCATGAGTATGGTACGGTATAAAAGAAACAGCAATTGGCTGTCCATCACGAAGTTCTTTTCGTGCATTTTACAAAAGGTGTAATGATAGCATTCCACCAGATAATAAGCATTATGAATGTTTCTTACAATATACGAGACATTTGTTCTATGTACAACATCCATGTTTACGAAACGCGTGAAAGCAACTTTACGAAAATAAAATTTCAGTGTGCTCAACTTCTGGTGGTGGCAAAGCAGAAAAAAGATGCTTCAAAAGTTCAAAAGCATTTCCCGCTCGACCT
>JASCZW010010779.1:0-34890 GCA_034211315.2 Aedes japonicus | reverse complement strand
CTGGTATTTTAAGAATGTACGGAATGAACAGTTTGGCTATATATTAAAAGTCATATTTTTCGGTTTGCAAAAAAATCAAAAATGAAAGAAACATCATAACAAATCCCTAGATACTCTCATCTTATGAGGTTAGACTTCTCTCATCTCATGAGGTGTTGGCTTACTTACTTTAACAATAAGACCACGGCCGGTTAGGCCTCTGCTGTACACAGAAATTGTTTCCATTGTATTCGGTCCATGGGTGTACCTCGCCAGCCTCTCTGTCTGCAAAGGGTCATCAGGTCGCCTTCTACCTGATTGATTTACCTTGCTCGTTGCATGCCTCTTCTTCTTATACTCGTCGGTTCGTTTCCAAGAACCATTTTAACTGGGATGTCGTTCGACATTCTTACGACATGCCTAGCCTATCTTAGCCGACCGATTTCAGCAATGTGTACGATGGGAGGTTCTCCCAGCAACTGATGCAATTCGTGGTTCATTCACCTCCTCCACGTCTCGTCTTCCATTTGCACTCCACCGTAGATCATATGCAGTACCTTCCGTTCAAAGACACCAAGGTTGGTCCTTCACTAGTAATGTCCATGTTTAGAGGCCGTAGAGAACTACCGGTCTAATTAATGTCTTGTAGATGGTCAACTTTGTAGTTCGGAGAACTTTGTTCGATCTTAGTGTCCTTCGGAGTCCAAAGTAAGCATGATTGCTAGGCATAATGCGCCTTTGTATTTCTCTGCTGGTGTCGTTATCGACGGTCACGAATTCGTCTACCGACTCGATTTCATCACCGTTGATCTGAACTCGGGGTAGAAGGATTACATTGTCTTCTCGTGAGCCTCTGTCCTTCATTTACTTTGTTTTCAACGCATTAATCACAAGCTCAATCCTACCAGCTTTAACCTTAAGTTTAATGTTCGTTTCCGCCATCGTCTCAAAGTTACGTGCTACGATATCAACGTAATCATGCGAAGCCAAAATAGCTGGACAGACTTCTTGAGACGTCCTGTAACGAACGTCGAGAAGTTGAATTGAGAGCTTGTTCAAACAAATTTGGAGAAGCCATTCAGCCATTCTAGAAGAAACAGCTGAATAGCTTCTCCAAATTTGCCTGAACAAGCTCTAATTCAACACCGATGTTTGTTGGGCGTGCCACTCTTGTGTATCCCAGATTTTTGAATCACACCCTCCAATGCAATGTTAAACAACAAACACGACAATCCATCACCTTGCCATAACCCTTTCCGAGATTCGAAGGGACTCGAGAGTGTTCCAGATACTCGGACGACACACATCACTCGATCCATCGTTGCTTTGACCAACCGCGTCAGTTTTTTCGGAAATCCATATTCGTGCATAATCTGTAATAACTGGTCTCGATCGATTGTATCAGCTGATTTGAAATCGATGAACAAATGATATGTGGGCTAATTTCTGCAGCTCTTGCCGAATCACGATGATCTAGTCCGTAGAAGCGCGGGCACCTATGAATTAGTATTGCTCCACGAACTCCTTTGCATTTGGTGATAGGTGATGGCATAACATTTTGGAAAGCAATTTACAGGCATTTGCATGCGTGATTGATAATTGCATCAACCTAGATTGTCACCCTGCACATAGATAGGGTCACGCTATTCCTTCAACCAATCCTCCGGTAAACATTCCTTCTCCCAAACAGTGGTAATTACCTAGTGCTTCATCACCGTATTTTAAAAGCTGGCTTGGAAGTTGGCCAACACCAGCAATTTTGAAGTTTTTCAACTGACAATTTCCTTCACAACTTCCTGAAGGGTTAGAGTCGGGGTCCTGTGATCTTCAGCGCGTGTTCCTAGATTTATTACCATGCCACTTTCGTTCGCTGTAATATTGCCGTTCAGGTGCTTGTCGAAGTACTGGTTCCACCTTTTAATCACCTCACACTCTCCTGTGAGAATGTTGCCTTCCAGGTCATATATCGGTTTTTGGTACGTAGTCTTTGCGCAAGCCGTTCAATTTCTCGTAGATTTTGCGTGTGTCGCACCTTCAAAGAATAGAATTTTGCCTGTTCCGTGCCTGTCTGTACCTTTCCACATTCGCTCTCGTACGGTGTTGCAGCATTCTTGTCCGTGCTGCATTCGGTGCAGAAGTACGTAGTGTCACTAATGCATTGCTACCAATGGCGGTTCGAATATTTCTCCAGCCATCCTCGGCGAGTAGTAGCGCCAAGCTGCTCTTCCGTTGGTGTCGGCTGCTATAAAGCTGTTGCGTCATATTGCTGCGAACGCTCCGGTTTCCCGCAGTAGCTCAATGTTAGGTCCAGTTACCCGTCCGAATCTCGCCGCGTGTTGTGGCACCGCCGAGAGTTTATGAGCGCATACATACTGCAACTAGGTTGTGGTCCAAGTGCTGCGGTAAGTGCGAACGTTGTTGACATCGGAAAAGAACTTCCCGTCGATTAGAACATGGTCGATTGGATTCTCTGTTCGTTGGTCAGGTGATCTCCAAGTAGCTTTGTGGATGTCTTTACGGGGGAAGAAGGTTCTTCGGACTACTAAGCCACGTGAGGCCTTAAAGTTCACGCATCGTTAGCCGTTATCGTTCGATACGGTATGCAGGCTGTTAGGCCCTTTAATGGTCTGTTTGACTAGGGCCGGTCCAGGATTTTTTCGGTTTGGAAATATTCTCGATTTCCCTTATTGGGGATATCCTTGGTCAGCCCAAAACTAAGGTGGCGGTTCCATTAGTGTTGAAACCTCACTCCGGTATGCGGGCAGATCGGATATTGGATTGTATTTTGATAATGTCCTTATACAGGATTCTGTGATTTGAATTGTAATAGAATTTTCTGATCGCTGGGTTTATTTGCGAACATTTGTGGTTGACATCAATAGCTTCACAATTATATCGCTGTAAAAGCAAATGAACAGTTTTGGAAGAAGTTTATATCTGTAGAGACAATCAGTTCGTTTTTGGTTTTGCATAACTGGTTGAATTGTTTTAAATAAATTATCTAATAGATAAATCGTCTAGCTCAAACCTTTGTAGGGGTAAGTGGCGGGACCATCATCATCATCATCATCACCTGTTCATTGCTTCAAGTCCTACCTGTGCGTTCATGTCACCAATGACGACTTTTAAGTTCCGCTGCGGGCAGCCATCATACACTTGCTCTAGCTGCGCATAGAACGCTTCTTTTTCGTCATCGGGTCTCCCTTCGTGTGGGCAGTGTACGTTGATGCTGCTGTACTTGAAGAATCGGCCCTTGATCCTCAGTTTGCTCATTCTCGCATTGATTGGAGTCCATTCAATCACGCGTTGACGCATTTTGCCAGGCACTACAAAGCCGGTGAACAGCTCGTGTGTGGTATCATAGCTCTGGTAAAAAGTAGCCGCTCGATACACGCTTTTCCATACCTTCTCTCCTGCCCAGCAAACCTCCTGGAGTGCTACCACTTCGAAGTTACGTAGTTGAAGTTCTTCGTAGATTATCCTATTGCAGCCAGGGAAGCAGAGCGATTTGCAGTTCCATGTTCCGAGTTTCTAATCGTAGTTCTTATTTCGTCACCTAGGTCTTTGCCGATTGATCCGGTCCGCATTAACTTCAGTATTATTTGTAACATTGAATTTTTAAAGGGCCTTCCCCAACCCCTTGTGTCTCCGGAGTACCATCGTGCACAGCACTGTTTAGAGTCCCACGCCGGCACGAGGACAATTATCAGCCGCTCCTAACATGAAACAGACGCTCAGATGGACTGTACTCTTCAAGGAGGGCAGCCTCCTTTCCCCGTCAGCATTTGACCAAGGTCCCACCGGGGTTGGTTACCCGGTTTCCAATGGTTACTCATACCCCAGTCGGCACCACGGTAAGGTAGGGATAGGATTTACTGGACAAGATGCTAAGGATTGCAGTAGGATCTATTTTATAGCTACAGGTACGTGAAGTGCCGATTGTACACATTGTCTAGTCATTTACCAATAACCAACCTCAAGGTTAATAGGAATAACAATTTTACCGATGGGTAAATATGCGGGGAAAAAATTGAAAATAATTCATGGAAAACCTTTGCTGAGGAGACTACAGTAAAAAAAAACGTAATTTTAGAGTCAACATAATTTCGATCACGTTTTTGCATCTTTGGCAACAGTGTGCTATGAGGAAAAGAGAGAATTTAGAAGCAATTATTGCTTACTCCGAAAACTTGTGTCAGCGAGAACTAATTTAATGTAGGATTTTATCAGTTTATGCTAGTTGAAAATAATATATTTTTTTTATGAATATCTACAGCTTGGTCCATTTCAAAAATTGGAAGACTGTGAATTCGACGTTCAAAACTGCAAGGTTCACCATTACGTTGTGCTCAAGAAAACAAGTACGGCCACGGAGTTCAGACTTGAGTTCGACAAGTCATGCAGGTCTTCTTTGAGCTATTCCTTGAACGAAATCTTTCTTGTTGAACCTGAGGTGCAGCAAGACCGCTGCTTAATATACATGAGATTTCTGTCAAGGAACTTCCCAAGTAACATTGCCAAAACCATCCAGCTTTATTTAATTTTATTAAAGTTTTATGGAAGCCATTAGAAATCAACTAGATATATTGTGGCACCAAGAGGTGCCAACAGATTTCATATTTTAGTCAGGTTTATTAGCTTGTTTGCAACGATCTGAAAACCTTGTTTTCTCAAATTCCTTATAACCCTATCCGAAGTTTTATTTCCACTTTATGAACTCGTAAAATGCTGTTTTGAAATTCTATTTCTGGACACATTCATATAATCGTATTATAGTCAGTTGAAAAAGCATTTTAAAACCATTTTGCCTTAAGTAACTGCATTAAACGGGAAATTGGCATTGAAGGAGGTCAAATGGTTTTAAAATGGCAAACAACGTGACCACATAGTTTTATAGTAGTCATTGCGAAGATAAATTGGCTTTTTGGAAAAACTGTGATTTCTTTCAATCACCATATTGAAATATAAGAAATCATTGAAATGTGAAAACATAAATGCACCAAATTTCAAATTTGATGCAAAAAACTGAAGATTGCAGGCCAATTTGAGAAATATTTAAGATAACCTTATTGGATTTCGTTAATTAACAGAAAATTATTGATGAATTTTTCGAACATATTTGTTTTAATTTTGCTTTTGCTTTTGAATACTCGCATTAGTTTGCGGCTCTTATCGTACCCATATTCACCATAATTTTATGTGTACTTAATTTATGCGCATATGAATTGGAGCATAATGGAGCTCACATAATAAAGCAAAACTCAATTGACTTTGGATATTTTGATATAAAAAAACCAACCACGAAACCACAGTGAAGTTTGAAAGCTTTGGAAATTTGGCCGCATGCTGGTTTTCATGGCAGCCAATAGGTTCTCAAGTGGTCCTAACATCTTTCACTAGAATGCGGATCATGATTATGAACTTAAACTGGATAACTTAATAAACATTCGAGTAGTTGTTGTTATCAAGCCTAAAAAACAATAATTTGAAAAATATTGGGTCCCATTCTACGCAGATTGAAAAAAGCATGTAGTTCCCTGCGATATTTAATGCACATAAAGGGAACGCTAGATTTGACGGAAATTAATGGGATTTTCATGTAAATTTAAACCAGATAACGCCTAAATCTTGTCTGTTGTATGAAATATTGCAAACAATTTCGTTGTTTACGCTTCCTTTGGCTTGATTTTAAACGATAAGAAATTTTAAGCGCCAGTTAAAATTCATTATTTTATTCTGTGTAGGGGAATTAAAAATTTTCTGTAAAATTTCCAGTGATTGTCAACGTAATTTCCTCCATTCAGACGTAACATTGTATTTAATCAAATTATACTACCCTTGTAAGAAATTGCTCTTGATATGAGAATTTTAACATGGAATACCAATTAAGAGAACTTTTTCTTAATAAATATGGAAAAGTGAGAAATATTCCACACCAAACAGTACCAAAATGCCATGTAAATTTCTGTCTCCTGGGATCAACACCTGCAAGCCACCTTTAGCACATAAGAATGAGTTGAAAGAGATGAGAAAATAAATTCATTCAAACACATCTTTCGTCGACTTGCGTATGTGTAAGTTTCAGGAGACACGATTTTACACGAAATCTTTCTTTCCGTTCCCTGAATTTTTACAAACATGAATTACGTCTCGTGTAAAATTCATAATTTTTAAGTGTGCACGTCTAGCACAAATGTGCACTACTTGACTTAATATATATTTCAATTTCAAGATTTATTCAAATGCCCTGGTATCCCGGGATTAGGCCGCTTTTCTTGCTTTGTCTTGAATCATGGGATGCTCAATTATAGCTCAAATCATGACACTTTCTTTCTGGTGTTGTAAATGGAAACAATTGTGCCAACGCAATCAATCTGGTGTTGTAAACGATTGAAAATTAGCATTTTGATTACATTTAATTGAATGTCGATTGAAGAAGTGAAAAACGACATGCAGCTGAACAATTCAAGTGTTTGGTAAGGCACGCTTGATAATAATATTTTTGAAAAATTGGGGCATGTTTCTCCTAATGACAATGTATCTCCATATCTCTTACAGAGTAACAGTCAGCGACGAACCAGCTCGGAAGGTTGAGTCACGTGAAGGCAATAAAAAAAAAACCTCAGTTAAAAAGCCTGGTTCAGTTTAAAAATACCTAAACATTTAATCATGTATGCAAAAACATGTATGTAAAGGGTGGATCGGTCAAAAATTGGTCAAACCTGATATAGTGCACACTGATTAGTTCATTTAATAAATGATCAAATTGTATTACTTTTTGAATTTCATCGTCTACAAAACACAGAAAAATTATTTGAATATGCTTCGGATTTTCCAAATGTGAACTGTCGGGCTTTACATTTCACACCTTCCATCAAGTTTTGTAATGCTGTCATATCCACCTTATTTGATGTCGAACGTCAATTTGCCTTGAACTGTTTTTAGAGTTTTTTTGACGATTGCACAATATTTTCCAATTGCTCGCAGTTCCGACGAGTTTGGAGGGGTTTTCTCCTTTACACACTATTGGCGGTATATCATTCATGAGTCATTTTTCCGTTGTGGCAAGAAGCGTTGTTGCAAGTATTCCTTTACATAAATATCTTTGTTAACAGTGTCAGTTGTCACGAAACTATGACTTTTGGCCCACAGGTGTAAATCATCTGCCAAACCTAGTATTTATTCGAGAACTTTGACAATGTTTTCTGCTTAAACTTATGTTGAACCTTTCCTCTTCCGGTAGCCGTTTAAAACTCTTTACCTGGGAGCTGCTTGAAATCAGCCTTGACGTATGTTTCATCGTCCATTACGACGCAATCAAACTTGGTCAACAAACTCGTGTACAACTTACGCACTCTTCCTTTGGCTGTTGTGTTTTGCTCATCATCTCGAATTGGTGTCACTATAACCTTATATTTTGACAGTCCGGCTTGTTTCTTTGCTCTTTGCACTGTCACCAAGCAACACGAGTTCTACACTCACGACGCATTCGGAAGCAAGCCGAATTTCCCTTTGGTTTCCGATGTCTCTGATGGAAAGGTTGGGATTGCGTTTGAAAATGCTGGCCACTATTCGTCCAGTCGTTGTGGCTTCCTGATTCCGGCTTCTCCGCCGGCTAGACGTTCTCCAAACACTTTTAAAACATTCGTCACGGTTGATTTGGCAATATTAAGTGATTTTGTCAAGTTGATGTGGGAATAATTTGGATTTTGCTTATGCACGTGCAAGATTTTGATACTTTTAGCGCAACACTCCCAGATTGGCATACCGTACTCGATGAGTGGAAGTATGATTTGCTTGTAGACAGCAAGCTTGTTTTTCAGGGATAATGTAGACCTTTTGTTGATCAATGGGTACAGTAGCTTCAACAGAGCGTTACACTTTGTGACAGTTTTGTTAACCTGTTCCCTGAAAATAAGCATGCTGTCTATGGTAACGCCAAGATAAACAGCTAATTTGTCCCATTCCACTGTTGTGTTGCTTAGGATTATTTTACAATCCTCAGGTGGAACAAGTCTGGAGTATGGGAAGACCTGGGTCTTCACCGCGTTGATACAGATCTTCCATTCGGTGAAGTATTCTGACAGAACATTCAGGCTTCGCTTCAGTTTCGCTGTAAGCGCTCTTGTTAACCTACCATAGTGGACGACTGATGCATCATCGGCGAAATACGACAGAAATCCATTTGCGGAACACCGGTGGAGATCTCCTGTGCATCGAAAACTGCACCTTGCAGCGAAACACTGAATGTCCTGTCCGACAGATAATTTTTAATTATCTTCACCAGGAAGATAGGAACATTGTATCTTTTTAGCGTGTACGCAAGGCCATCATGCCACATGTTATCGAAGGCCTTCTTGATTCAAGAAATGCCTTAGCAGATAATTTCGCAATAGACTTGTTCCGCCTGAGGAAGTTGGTTACTCAGTTAAGTTGGTGCACTGTTAAGCGACCAGGTCGGAATCCAAACTGCTCGTCGAGCAAGATGTTAAGCTCGTCGGCAGACGAGAAAAGCCGAAGTCAGAGACATTGGTTGAAAACCATCGCCAGATGGTTATAGAATTGAGGATTGAGATTAGCTTGAACTCCAATTGCATGATATTATCGTAACCTAAAGCCTTCATGTTCTTTGAGCCTTTGATATAAGTCAAAAATTCGTCAGCAGAGATCTCCAACCCTCTGTGAAATCGTTGGGGCTCAGATGGATGTTAGTAATAAGCGCGCTAACGGCAGCTTCGTGTGGACTGACGATGTTTTGTCCGAGATTATGGGAGCTGACAAAGTGTTGACTTATCCCAGCAGCCTTTTCTGCAGGAGTTATCAAAACCTTTAGAGCCATTGCTGTCTAGTGGGACCAACGGTGGAATGGGCCTTGGCCTGATTTTCAATTTTTCAATGAGAATTCGGGAAAACTTTACAGATTTCTGTAAAAAAATCTAAGTGTGTAAGGTCCACCATTCTAATAATTTTAGCGTTGGCAAACCAGTTCGCTGGTATTGCCTTCGGATGGCGTTTCGCAATTGTATTGAATCTTTTGTGGGTCTATCAATGGGTAGAGAGATGTTCACCTGATCAATCAACGGTACATTTTGCTCCTGGGCCTCCTAATGGCCCTCTTATAGGTCTTCCTGCGGAATTATTTCGTTCCGGTTTTGCCGGGTGTTCCCACAGGTTTCGTGTTTCGCATTTAGGTCACCGGCGATGATAAATTGCTGCTGCCTCCGAGTTAGCTTGCGAATGTCTGCAGCTGGAAACTCGGAAGCAGATGGTAGTTGATGTTGTAGTGCAGGGCGATTGCAACTCCTCCTCCACTAGAGCCGGTACGCTTAAATCGTAGAATCCGATATCCTGGATTGAAAACGCTGAGTTCCGGCTTGAGGTGTGTCTTTCTGTTAAGGACGTCACCCAGCTCAATTGTTTTGTTCTGGATGGAACAAGCGTTCCAATTGAGGATGCTGATGGTGCGATTGTAGTTCATATTTGAAAATAAATTGCACCGTCATGGATGTGGTGGTTTTGAGGTGTTCCTTCTTCGTGTGGCAGAACGTAGTTGGCGGTACAGCTCTGGGACGAACTCAATCATTTGGTCCGAGTCGTAGAGCTGCCCATCGGCCGGTGGTTGCATATAGGTGGTGGCGGCAGCCACGTATCGATTTTGAACGGAGGCTGACGGGTGGTTATCATGGCGGTGATTCAACGGGATCGGCGATAGGTTGGGCAATTGGTACCAAACGCAAGGCAGTTTCCACACTGCGTCACGTCGTGCTGCTTCGAGCGATACCGTTCCCACTCGAACGATAATGTTGAAGAGGGCCAGCGATTTCAACAGGTCTGCCATCGTGACGGAACCCTTCTCAAGGTGGATCAGCTGGAGTTGGTCCCGGGAATTTCCCTTTTGTTGGCTTCTGAAGCTCAAGTGCCACCGCTTGCAGCTAGGCGAAGATTGCCTCCGGAGTGAGCTCCGGAAGGCCTCCAGTGGATTGCTTCCGAATGCGTCGTGAGTGTAGAACTCGTCATGCTTGGCGACTAGGTGAGCGCCGACAGCACGGTAGTAGCCTCTGTCGAGCACATAATGTTTGTGCCCTTGTTGTACAGTGGATGAATTTGGATAGCTGCAAGCTCGGTTCTGATTGCAGCAATGTCCTTTGACGTGGTGAAGAGCGGGGGGAAATTTACCTTCATTGGCACCTCCTGAATCGGGAGCACGGTGAATTGATTGCTCGCTAGTAGACGAGCGTAAGGATCCACTGGACCGGCGTCATCATGGCGCAGACGGTTGCGGTAAGGATTCGGGAGCGGCTGTCACCGTGGGTCGATTTTTACGACCCATTGCCACGACAAAAGGTCGAACCGGAATAATTGTCAAACTTTGTAGCGCTTTTTTCTGGTTTGCTACCACCAAAAGATGAGCAAGCGCAGGTGATAAATCGCAAGCCGGACACGCAATCGCGAAAAACCGGGCGAGGGAAAAAAAAACTTTTTTACGAGAAAGCGATAAACACGACCGTGCGTGTCGCTTATTCGAGCAGGAATGAATGAATGAAGCAAATCCTTTTTTTTAGCTTAACATGTTTTATATTTCCAATTCATTTGTCTTACATACTAATTTTAACATTTTAAGTGTTTCAGCCCATTGGGCTCTTCAGCTTTGTTTAATTTTAAATTTTCTGTGTTTGGTGTGTTTAGTAGTGTTATGTGTTTTACATTGAATTTTCAGATCAGCTCCTAGGGCATTGATAGTTTCAAATTTGATAACTCTACCTAATCTACAACTAAAACTACAATTTGAAAATCCTAGGGTGGGGAACCAGATTCCGGATGATCTGGTGATCCGATGTCAGGCAGCGTGCTCCTGTACCGATTGATAGACTCACTAAAGCGATCGTCGAGCATTTTTATTTCGGCCAGACGGTGGACCTCAGATGTTCTTGTCCTCGGAGGGTGTTCATGATCATCCTGAGGAACTTGTTTTGAACACGCTGAAGTTTTCAGGTGATGTGTTTTGCGCAACTCTCCAGATTGGCATGCCGTACCAATGACTGGAAGTATGATTTGCTTGTAGACAGCAAGCTTGTTTTTCAGGATAATGTAGACCTTCTGTTGATCAATGGTACAGTAGTTTCAACAGAACGTTACACTTTGGTGACAGTTTTGTCAACCTGTTCCCTGAAGATAAGCTTGCTGTCCATGGTAACGCCAAGATAGACAGCTGATTTAGCCCATTCCACCGTTGTGTTGTTTAGGTTTATTTTACAATCCTCAGGCGGAACAAGTCTAGGAGAGTTGGAGTGTGGAAATAGGATGACCTAGGTCTTCGCCGCATTGATACAAATCTTCCATTCAGTGAAGTATTCTGACAGAACATTCAGGCTTCGCTGCAGTTTCGCGGCAAGCGCTCGTGTTACCCTACCATTGTGGACGACTGCGGTATCATCGGCGAACAACGACAGAGATCCATTTTCAGGAGCGGGGTATATCCGAGGTGAATAGATTGAACAGAAGTGGACCTACATATACTTCTCTGCGGAACACCGGCAGAGATCTCCTGACTACCGGAAACTGCACCATGCAACGAAACACGGAATGTCCTGTCCATCAGATAGTTTTTAATTATCTTCACCAGATAGATGGGAAGATTGTATCGATGCAGCTTGTACACCAGGCCATCATGCCATACGTTATCAAAGGCCTTCTCGATATCGAGAAGTGCCATGACAGATGATTTCGAAACAGACTTGTTCCGTCTGAGGATGTTACTGACTCGATTAAGCTGGTGGACAGTCGACCGACCACGTCGGAAGCCAAATTGTTCGTCAAGCAAGATGTTCAGCTCGTCGGCAGATGAAAGAAGCCGACGGTGATCGCTTTCTCAAATAGCTTGGATAATCCTGAGAGAAGGCTGATGGGCCTATAGCTCTGGAACATGAAGGATCTTTCCAGGTTTCTGGATGGGTATGACTTGGCTGACTTCCAACACGAGGGGAAGTAGCCAAGTCGGAGGCACGATTGAAAACCATCGCCAGATGGTTATAGAACTGGGGGCTCAGTTGCTTGAGCTCCAAGTTCAGGATGTTATCGAAACCTGGGGCCTTCATGCTCTTTGAGCATTTGATATAAGCCAACAATTCGTCAGTTGAGATCTCCAACTCCTCTGTGAAGTCGTTGGGGCTAGATGGATGTTGGTAATAAGCGCGCCAACGGCAGCTTCATGTGGACCGACGATGTCTTGTCCCAGATTATGGGAGCTGACGAAGTGTTGACTTATCTCAGCAGCCTTCTCTGCGGGAGTTATCAACCGATCCTCAGAGCTGTTGCTGTCTCAATGGGATCAACGGTGGAATGGGCCTCTGGCTTAGTTTTTAAAATTTTTGTCAACTTCCAGAACGGCTTAGCACAATCTGGGAGAGCGGATCTGGTCGGCAAAATTGTTATTTTTAAGCGTCCACCATTCTGGCCTTAATAATTTTGGTCGCTCGATTACAGTGACGTTTAAGCGTTGGCAAACCAGTTCGCTGGTATTGCCTTCGAATGGCGTTGCGCAATTGAATAAGTTCTTTAGTGGGTCTATCAATGGGTACAGAGTCACTCACCTGATCAATCTCCGGTACGTGTTGCTCCTGGGCCTGGGAGATCGCTTGCTCGATGCCCTGCAGCTGCCGCTCGATGTCATCAACGGAATCAGGTGCATGTCGAAATCGATGTTGTCGTCAACGTGTTGTCGAAACCTCTCCCAACTGCGCGATGGTAGTTCCGTCTGGTGATTCGATGCCGGTTGACCGAGGACCTGACTTCGGCCACCACCGATAGTGGTCCGAGCTGAGCTCCTGGTGTACGATCGGCTGGGCGATGTTGTTCCTCATGTTGGTGAGGAAGATGTCGATTGTCGAATGGACCCCGGATCGGCTCAACTGGGTGGGGAGTATCCGGGCCCAGGACGGTGTAATGTCCTCTTCCAGGTCTTCCCAGAATAATTCCGTTCCGATTCCGCCGAGTGTTCTCCCAGGCTTCGTGTTTCGCATTAAGGTCGCCGGCGATGATGAACTGCCCTGCCTCCGAGTTAGCTTACGGATGTCGTTTCGCAGGGCCGTTGTTGTTCCGTTGTTGGTACTGGCTTGCCTGGGACAATAGCCGCGATGATGGCGATTGGGCCGACAGGAGTTTCGACTTCGACTCCGATGGCTTCGATGGACCGCAGCCGAAAACTCGGAAGCAGATGGCAGTTGATGTTGTAGTGCAGGGCAATCGCGACTCCTCCTCCACTAGAGCCGCTACGATCAAGTCGCACAATCCGGTATCCTGGGATGACGATGCTGATTTCCGGTTTTAGGTGTGTCTCGGTGACGATGGCGATGTCGATGGCCTTCCTGTTAAGGAAGTCACCAGAGTTTCAAGAGTTTTGTTCCGGATGGAACGCTATTCCAGCTGGAGGATGCTCGATGGTGCGTTTACGGTCCATGTTTGAAAACAAATTTCATCGTCACGGACGTGGCGGCTTTGAGCTGTTCCTCCTTGGAGCGGCAGGAACGTAGTTGGCGACAGAGCTCTCGCACGAACCCACCTATTTGCTCCGGAGTCGTAGAGCTGTCCATCGACGGGTGGTTGTGCTGAAGTACCGTAACTGATTGCCCCAACCCGGAGGAGGAGTCGGTTGTGGGCGGCGGCAGCCGCTGCGAAACGATTATGCACGGAAGCTGACGGGCGGTTTGCTTGGCGCTGATTTAACGGGATCAGGTAGGTTTGGCACCCGATACCGAAGCGACGGAAGT
Source organism: Aedes japonicus (assembly GCA_034211315.2). Taxonomy (NCBI): domain Eukaryota; kingdom Metazoa; phylum Arthropoda; class Insecta; order Diptera; family Culicidae; genus Aedes; species Aedes japonicus. The sequence goes on along the minus strand of JASCZW010010779.1, from coordinate 21,145 downwards.
TCTCCTCGTTCATCGGAGGTGGCGTGACGGCGTTGAGCAATGCCGGGATTTGCGGATGACTTCCGCGATCGCCAAGAATTCAGCACGTTTTGGGCAGGTCCGATTGTTGCTTTCATGGCTTGCCGCCACAATTTGCGCACCTGGCAGGGCACCTTCTTCCATCGGGGCACAATCGTTGGTGCTGGTGGGTCCTAGCACATCTGCCGACATCGCGGTTTCGCGTGGCAGTTACGAGTTCCAGTGGCTGAACGCAAGGCAGTTGCCGCGATTGCGTCACGTCGCGCTGTCTGGACGATACCGGTCCCACTCGACGATGACGTCGAAAAGGGCCCGTGTTTTTATCAGTTCCGCCATCGTGATGGATCCTTCACACGGTGCACCAGATAGAGTTGGTCCCGGTAGTTACCGTGTTGTTGGCGCCTGATGGGAACACCTTCTGAGGGCTTTAGTGCCGCCGCTTGTAGTCTGCAAAAATTGACCTGGTGTGAGTTCTGAAGGCCACGCAGAATCACCTTCATTGGCTTGCTTCCGGCGCATCGTGAGTGTAGAACCCGTGTTTTCTGCGACCAGGTGAGCGCCGACAGCACGGTAGTCAGCCTCCGTCGAGCACATAATTTTGGTGCCATTACTGCACAGCTTGTACAGCGGATGAATCTGATAGCCGCAAGCTCGGCTCTGAGTGCAGCAATGTCCTTTGATGTGGTGAAGAGCGGGGAACTCTTCACCTTCTTCGGCACCTCCTGACCGGAAGTGACCGCGAACTGTTGCTCGCCAGAGACGAGCGTTACGATCCACTGGATCGGTGTCATCGTGGCGCAGTCGCTTGAGCCGCCCGGTTGCGGTAATGCTCGGGAGCGGATGTCGCCGTTGGTCGATTTTCACGACCCATTGCCACGGCACAGGTCGAGCGGAATTTTTTCCAAACTTTGAAACACTTCTTTCTGCTTTGCCACCACCGTAGATGAGCAAGCGCAGGCGACAGATCGCGAACCGGAACACGCAATCGTGAAAGCGGACGAGGGAAAAACGGGGGAAAACCTCGCTTGCGAGTGAGCGGAAAACAGCGACCGACCGGCCGCCTTGTTCAAACTGTATGAAAGCTATGAAGCAAATCCGAAGGTATCCCGCTTACATATCTTTCACTGCTGCATATGAGACGTTTCTTACCTAAATTTGTAGTCTGTGATAGGAAAATACTGTGCATGTAGTAAATTTACTCTGAAATATCGGCATAATTAGACATCACCTTATATTTGCAATAATTTAAATAGTTGAATGTTTTTTCCAGAAAACGACTTTTGAATACCCTAGAGGCCCAAGGAAGACAACCTTATGTTCCCATAAGAGATTTGTTGGGATCTCTCGACCTGTGTTATAGGCAATCGATTTATGTGTTTCTCTAAATGTCTAGTATAAGAGTTTAATCTGCTTGTGTTTTTGGTTCTCTTTATTTATTAGTTTGCGTTTGTTTTGTTCCGACATCTTGAGAAGCCTCATAGTCGCCCAATGGTAACCACAACCGGCCGAACAAATAAAGGGAGCCCTGACCCTGCACAAAGTTAAACTACTGGCGACAACTATGTGATGAGACTACAGAATCCCATTTCCATGCTCCTCTCTCCAATTCATCCTCAACAAATTTCAGCCCAAGTCCTACTAATAATAGTATTAAGTTGCACTAGAAGAGTAAAAAATGAATTATCGGCTCAGTAAAGCTAACGAGATTGAGCCTGTCAAATAAATGAACTGGTAAAAAAATAGTTGAATGTTTAAAATCAATAGTTTTAAATATTGGAATCGAAGCTCAGCAAATGTCCCGATCAATTGAGGCAAACATATTGGAAATCGATCGTGAAATGACTTAATTGTTTATGTTCAAAACCTGACCGCTCTTCATGACGCTCCAAACGTGTACTCAAGTATTGAAAACACAGATGTAGTCCTGCGCCAAAAATAAAGGTTTATAATCGAAGACACACATTAGCAAACGAAAATATTTTGAAAGAAAACTCATTCCAGAAAACAACCACACGGAAAAAAATCCATGCCTAAATCCGTGAACTGTAGTCATGATTTCGAGAACAAACAAAAATCCACCGTGAACTGAATCACGTAATCATGAACTTTTTAACGTTTAAAGAGAAAAATCCAGAAAACGTGAGCTAGTTCACGGTCCGTTTTCACTTTCCGGGAACGCTTTTTTCAGTGCGACAAACGCGCCACCTGGCTGAATTTTAGCGTTCATTTTAGTCGCAAGTGCAAACGTTCAGCACTGTTTAGTGCTGTTATCACAGGCAGAGAATATAAAATACGAGACAGGGGTGTTATATATATAAAAATGATAAAACAATCATTATGCGACGTATGCACACACCGCCAATCTGTGGTCCTGCCGTGATTGTCAGACGGACGTATATCTATTGCAACAATGAACGGGACCATTCCAATACCTGATAATTCTATGGATGATCTGAAATGAAATATTGTATTACAGAATTCGATTATTCTAAATACTTGATGTGTTGCTCCTTCGCCAAGTTGTTTCTCGTATTGCCAGATCGACGCTTTCTTGCGGATCTCAATCTCAGGTACCAAAGGATTTTAATTAATGAACCATTTGAATTAATATGTTACTACGGTAATAACACACGGTAATAATCATATGTTGCTACGGTAATAATACCTTGCGGCACGTCAAGCCGGCCAGTGCAGCTCAAGGGATCTTAATATTTTCATCAATAGTCACCTAGTCATCATTAACTCAACACAAAATACAATTAAAAAAAATATGAACACTCTAATCGATTACCGGCAGCAAGCGGAAACAAGCCGAAACAACATGTCCTATACTAGTGCTGTTACAAATATCCACCAGTTGCTGTCTATGAAGCACTAATTTTAATGAGTTAAGGAAATGGGTGAAATGTTATCCATCAAAGGGTGCAGTTAAAGTTAGAGTTCAAAGCCGTTTGGAAGGTTTACTTTCTTGTTCCAAACGATGAGGAAATGTGCCAGATTCAAAACAACGCAGAATAGATCCGATGTGAAAAAAATAACAATACCGGTGCAGCAACTTGTTCTACAGACTTATTGACCAATACCAGTATTCGGACCACCACTGAAGATTCCCTCAAACAAGCAAGCAAAGATGATTCAATGTTATAACTTTCAGCAGTGTAACAATATTACCCCATCCCTGCTTAACTTGTTGGATCGATCAACTTTTCGACATTTTTTTTATTGGATCATTTATGTTTCCATTTTTATTGACCAGAAAGTGTATAAGTGATTTCTTTTCACTTGATTGGCGGAAGAAAAAACTAGTAGCTGGTCAGCAATAACCCAGCGAACCAGTTGTGGTTTGTGCAAATTTCGATTCATCTCATCTTAGAGGCTTAGAGAAAGGAAAAATCTGTGGCGCAGTCCCCACACAATAATGCGTTGTCGATGATGGCGCATGCAGACCACAGCCACAGCCAGAGCTGGCGATTCGAATTGCTGCTCGAGCTGACGGAAAGAGAAATCTAGCAAAACTGAAACAAACATTTTTATTACTTACAGGAATGTCGCAAGCTCTAACTATCATTACGGATGCGCGGGTCGGCGGAGATGTCCGTAGTTTGCAGTGCGCATGTAGTGAAAATGAACCAAGATTTATTGCGATCATCAGTTAGTTCATATCTGATTTGAGTCTGAGTTGAAATTCTGTGTTTGCATTACGCTTCAATGTTTACATGATAGTTTTTCGTTCCTTGTTTTTATGTGTGTGGTCCGAATTTTACAAATTGGTCGCATTCGTTTCCATGAAATTTCAATTCAATTCGTTCGTTATATGAATCAATTCTACATGAAGGTCAGTCGAAACAATAATACCATTAATCATCGGCCACATCCTGTTGGACGGCAGTGTTCAATTAAAACAAAAGCTGCCAATCAAATAATACGCAGTTTATGGTGTGGTGCTGCAGTACTTGCTTTCAACCTGTATTTCAGCTGATACGAACACCGATTATTTTCGTACGAAATTTCACCAGCAGCCTAATAAAACTATTATTATCTACAATTACCTGGATTTTCCTTCACCCAGAGGGGAAAACAACCTAAACTAACACTTAAAACAATAAACCCTTTAATTTCCCATCGATGATTCAAAATCAATTCACTTTCATTTCGCTACGCAGGGAATCGGTTTCTGCCCAACGCATTTGATTTCGTTCATATGGCGCTCGAGAAAAAAAAAATCAATCATCGAATAACTCAATTAACGGCATTGTTAAAGTTATTGGAAAATAATGCTGCTCAGTTGCGCTCCTCTGGTCGGCAACCTGCCCCTACACCTGCACAATATTTTCCCCGTGCAGAAATGGCCATTTCCTGCTGTACGTTTTCTTACACCATCGCAACGCATACACGGTCGTTGGGGTTAACTCAAATTTTGCAACCCATTTGGCGAACACATTTGATGAAGATTGGGTTACTCCGTTGTTGAAAGGCTTTCTGAAATGAGTAAAATGGCCAAAACCTCATCCATGTCTAGAAGAATAGTAATTTGTTGGAATTTGCATCATAGTCCATATCTAAAAATCTGTCTAAACCTCTGTGTAACTTCCACTTTCGGGGGTTAACAAAGCGATCGATAGTAAGGTTTGAGTTCGCTGTAAAAATCGTGTTTCATGCACTCACTCGCTTCAAGGGTATTTGCAGCATTTTTGTTTCAGCCACATCTTCCACTATTTTCGGCGATTTGCTACAATAACAACGGGCTGTGCGAAAGGGCGTGCATAGACAAGGGCTCAGTGGTGAGATGAGGTGAGATAATACAGTTAGAATGTATAGTGATAAAACGCGCTTGTCAAGAAACTGAACGATTTCATCCACTAATTGATATGAATATAAAAGTTATTCACTTTACTTTAGTGAACTTTTGAATTCAAGCTGTTTTCTATATGTTCTTACAATATCTTACTAAAATATATCTTACAAAAATATATCTTACTAAAATATACTAAAACTGATTTTACCAATGAAAATGTTCTCCAAAAAACAGTTTTAGAAGCTACCGAGCAAAAGGCCCACTGTGGAGGAATAATTCCACCATATTTCAATACTACCCATAACGGTGTTACCAACAATGAATATGCAACTAGCGATTTGAAATTGGTTCACTGTTGTAGAACCCCTTGGTCCGAAGTACACCTTGAAGCCAGCACCTAGCTGTAGAGGAAAGGCTTGTAAGATGGAACAGCGCCACTTTTGACATTCATAGCGACAACACGATCGCGCTGACAAGTGTTAACCTCATTTTTTTACTATTCTTCAATTTTCATTTGCTTTTGGAGTGAATACACTCATTCGATCTAGCTCTTCCAGGTTTCATTGTTCGAAAGTGGTGAAATAATTAAAATAGCAATTATTTCTTGTGCTTAGTAAGTGGAAATTTCTCATCGATATCAAAATGTTAACATTTGTGTTGGCTAGCATTTTTAATGTATTTTTATGATCCGAAGGCATTTCCAAACAAATCGTAAAGTGAAACCATTTTTTCATGTTTTGTGTTTATGGCGTCATGTTTGTAAGATGGAACACTATTGAGCTTGTACGATTGAACACATTTTTTTTCGTTTTAAAACATATGAATGACATTTTTTATGTTTAAAAATGCCATGGAATCAATAATAAATTGATATACCAATATTTTTTTTGAAATGGCAATTTTCGATGAATTTCGAAAATTGGCCATAATTTTTTTTTTATTACTATAAATAATCAGTTCCGTTGGCAAACTTGAAGCCCTTTGGTTCCTCTTTCGAAAAATCTTCGAAAAAATAGAAATTCTACATTTTACGAGCAAAAAACGAATCGTGTTCCATCTTGCAAACCATTTTTTTAAATTGCAATTTTGGATTGATTTCGTAAAAACACCATAACTTTTTTTTTTGATGACTATAAATAATCAGTTCCTTGTGCAAAGTTGGAGCCTATTAGTTCTTCTTTCGAAAGATGCCTTTGAATCTGCGCAAAAATAAAAATTATACAGGGTAGGCAACTTGCACTCGAGACCTATTTCGCTAATGGTCAGCTTCATAACGTCATTTGCAGTATGGTGCTCCATCTAGTGAAGCACCATACTGCAAAAAATGAGCGTTGTAGGTCAATGTTAACCCCGTGCTTGGAATAGGGTCTCGGGGTGCTTAAGTCGTTACCTACCGCATGTAACGAGCAAAAAACGGATCGTGCTCCAGCTACAAGACTTTCCTATACATATTTGCGCCTTTGTTTAGACTTGCTGTGTTATTTTGACAAAATATTTGAGAGTATGTTCGTGTGAGTTTATTATTAGGTGCATTATTAAGCTTGGGATCGATGTTCTAGTACTGACTGAGCCAATAACAAAATCCTAATTGTTCAGGACCTACTGGTCTTAGAGTTAGTCTAATGGTGTTACGAATGAACTCTACTCTGAGAAAAATTCTATCGTTATACCGACAATTAAAGGGCGAACACGAAATTATTGCGACACCGAAAATGTCATGAATCAAACCATGTTTAGAATCAAACCAAAATTTTAGGGTAGTTTTATACATATATTTACTTCAAAAATCAAAAGAAAAGTTTATCGATGGAGCCTTGAGTGTAAAATTGAACGCATTTTCGCTTGATGCCCTCCATCAAAGTCTTTACAGTGTCATCCGGTACCAGTTTCTCAATTTTTTTTCCATTTTCTTAACATGTCCTTCTCGTCTTTGACTGTCTTCTTGCTCTTCCGAAGTTCCCGCTTCATGATTGCCCAATACTGCTCCACCGGGCGCAGCTCCGGACAGTTTGGCAGATTCGTGTCCTTTGGAACAAAATAGACAGAATTGGCCTCATACCACTCCAGGACACTTTTAGAATAGTGGCATGATGCCAAATCTAGCCAAAATAGCGGAGCTTCGTCGTGCTGCTGCAAGAACGGCAAAAGGCGCTTCCCGAGGAACTCAGATTTGTAGATCTCGCCATTTACTGTGCCCTTTGTCACGAAAGGCACACTCCTCAGTCCGCAAGAGCAGATGGCCTGCCAAATGAGATATTTGAAGGCGAACTTCGAAATTTTCCTCTTCTTAAATTTGTCGTCCACATAGAACTTGCTCTTGACGGTAAAAAACTCCAACCCTGGAATTTGCTTAAAATCGGCTTTTATATACATTTCTGTCGTCCATCACACAGCAGCCATATTTTTGTCAGCATCTTCTCGTAGAGCTTCCGTGCCCGGGAGTTTTAGCCGTCGATTGTTGCCGCTCATCGCGGTTTGGGAAGTTCTGTACCTTGTATGTATGTAGTCCGGCTCTCTTCTTTGCATTCTGGACGTAGCTCTGCGACATGCCGATCTTTTTAGCCAAATCACGGCTTGAGGCGTTGGGATTTGCTTTAATCATCCGCTTCACCTTTCCCTCCGTCTTTTTGTTCTCCGCACTGAAAGTTAATTTTAGTTTATATTACAAAATCGAAAGTAATACTCACTAATCCATTCGTTGTTTTCAGTAACGAAACTGATTTGTTCTGTTTATGAAGATACATTCGTAATTAATTGCACGCGCAACTGTCAAAAGCACGAAGCTTTTGTTGACAAAGAAAGAACATTCGTACATTGTACGGAAACAATGCAAAGAGCTACGAATATTTGGTCACAAATTAAAAAGAAACGTATCTCTGGTGGTTGCATGAAGGACTGACAGATCTACTTTATCGACTCAAAATGTAATTAACAAAAAAAAAAGCAAGCACGTGGATTTTCCAGCGTTTATTTTATTGTTTCAGACACAGGGTTCGATCCTGAATATTTGGGAAGTGCCGATTCCAAATCCGTGGTTGATCTCACTAGGCCACGCTGACTCGTGAGAATGTGTTTGTTTAATGAGCATGGAGTTATAGCTCACGACAGAGCTTTGATTTTTATTTTAGGATAGATAAATTATTTCCGCCCATACCAGCAGAAACACCATCGTGCATGAGTGCGGCATAAAAGGGAAACAGCGATTGGCTGGTCATCACGAAGTTCATTTCGTGCATTTTACAACAAGGTGTAATGAAAGCATTTCACCAGATAAAAAGCATTATGAATGTTTCATACAATATACGAGATATTTGTTCTATGTACAAAATCCATGATTACGAAACGCGTGAAAGCTACTTTACGAAAGTAAATTTTCAGTGCGGTCCCGGTTTTCTTCCAGCTCCTTTGCCGTGGTCCAACGTCAACCGCTTCTGGATTCGCTTCAACACTCTGGAGACGGTTGAATGGTGAATGTTCAACATTTTTCCCAACTGCTGGTGCGACAGGTCAGGAGATTCCTGTTTGGAAAGAATTTGTTCTCTCGACTCGCGTTGGTTCACCTACATTTTCGTTGAATCGAAAAACACGACTTCGAGTTTGACAGCATGTAAACAATACACATCAATGAGAAAGTGTGCAAAATTTGGTTGATTTTTAGCCAATGGTAAAAAAGTTATGCCCCGTTGAATGTGTCGCAATAATTTCGTGTTCGCCCTTTATATCATGGTCAGGATAATGGTTACAATAACCATGAAAATGTTCGAATTCACCACGTTCATGGCATTTTTGACTATGATCATGGTAACAAGGACTATTCCGGCATTATGGAAAATGTTTGATCAACTATTTTTAATGGTCGTGTTGACCATGATCATAGTCGGTTCAAAATCACTATACAGCCATAGTCATCCTAACCCCCAATAAAGGTAAAATTGAGTATCAAATTTGTCTCTGTGTAGGTAATGTTGTCTGCATACCGGTAGGCGCAGTTGATAAGTTTTGGGCTTCATGGTCAAGTGGTTAGAGGCACCACCCGTCGTTCGAGCGATTGCTATTAAGTGAGGGTTCCATTCCCGCTGTAACTGGTTCACTGGGTATTAGGTAAAGTTGTCCGATGTAATTCGCTTTATGTTGAATGTTCAGTCTGAGCAACCTCGAGGTTGAAGACGGTGTAAATGTCCTATTGATTTAGCATAGTTGACACTCTAACCGGCCAGTACCCATTAATGGGTAAAATATCATCCACTTCGCATTTAAGTGGGTTAACTCATTTAATGGGTAAAACGATTTTACCCATTAATGGGTAAAGAGCATGTACGCCAGGCTATGGGGTATTTGTTACCCATTTTTCAACATGTTTGTTTTTTAAGAAATGGGTATAAATACCTATTTTCCAAAACGTTTGTTATTAGGGAAATTAATAAGAAACATCCATTTGTCAAAATGTTTGTTGTCCGTGATTTGTTTATATGAGTGATATTGAATAATGAGCATTAGAATAAACATAATAGATTGCAATAACTGTATTTATATTTGTATATGTGTATTTGTTAGTAACGACAACTCTTTAGCCTCAGGTCTTTTACCTCTCAGGTATTTCAAGTTTGGTTCGGGGGTTTTCACATCGGCAAATATTCCGGTCACGTTCAAGTGGTCACTACATCGTTCTCATCCAGAGAGATTCCTTCATCGCTCAAACAGTGCACTATACAAAGTAAGCCAGGAAAATACAAAAATATTGTTTACCCATTAATGGGTAGAATAATACAAATCTTTTGGTCTCTCGTTGAAAATAAAAAATGGGTCTTTTGTAAACGACAAGCAGGCACGAAAAATCTTTCTTTAAGATAATAGTGAATAAAAATTAAGGGACGTTCTTTACCAGTACTAGAAAAAAGCGGTATGATGATTTGCAAACGTGCACTTTTCGAAAGCTCAATTAGGTTACCTATTCAAATCGACATCACCATAAGCTAAAAAATAAAAATCTTTGTTTGCAAATGCTTTTATTACTTTTTCCTGTGCTGATTCAGAACCTCCCTTTATTTCTATTTATGCGTTGGTTTACACCGTGTCCAATATATTCACATACACTTTTTCCTTGCATTGGTGTCGTGCAACTACTCAACATGCTTCACGTATGTGTTGGTGTAGTTTTGCACTATGTTTATACAAACGCTTTTAGGTTATGTCCGATTGTTTTCATTCGGTGTTTATCTTTTACCAGCGATGAAGGAGTTTCGTGCTGTGGTGATAGAAAAGTTTTTGAAAGGTGAGCGCCCGGGCGCTATTTTCAGAAATTTGAAAAACCTCGGAGTGAAGCGGGATTTTGTCCACGGTTTCAAAGTGCTGCGTCAGTGATGGTTTGGGGAGGAATGTGCAAGTGAGGCAAATTACCACTGGTTTTCATTGAAAAAGGCGTTAAAGTGAATGCCGTATATTATGAAACGGAAGTTTTGGAGAAAATTGTCAATCCATATGTACAAGAGGTGTTCGGAGATGATAAGTATGTATTTCAGCAGGACGGAGCGCCATCACATACTGCAGAAAATTTGACCGACTTTTTGGACAAGAATGAATGGCCTCACAGTTCACCAGCTCTGAATCCCTTGGATTATTTCGAATGGTCATACATGCTGGCAGAGGTAAATGACCACAGGGCGTCTTATATGAACCAATTCAAAACCGTAATCAAACGAATTTGTCGTTCGTGCCGCCTGTGACGGTTTCGAAAAACGTCTGGAGCTGGACAAGAAGGTTGAAGGCGTTGTTATTCCAAAACATATGCTGTATATGGAATCTTATACATATGCTTGATCTGTAATATATTGCAATATAATAGGTAAAGTTATCAATGAAATCTGGATTATTGATTTGAAATAATTAGGATTTTATTTTGTATGAGAATATATTGGACATGGTGTAAATGAATTCAACACGTTCAACTGTTCCACGAGACTATTCCCAACATTACACGACGGTATAAAATTCAACTACGACCTGTAAAGTTAATGTGACATCAAAGTGAGTCATATAATATGAAACTCTCTACTTCACCTTCCTCGGTCCAAACGTATAGAGGAAAGCTCACAGGGACTTTTTCTGTACTATCTGATAGTGAATGTTTTAGCATGTAAGCAAAGCTACATGTACACAGCATGAATAATTAAAGGTTCATTTATCAGGGTCTAAGCCAACCAGTTCCATCAACCTCTAACGCCGATTATAATGCTGAAAATATTCCAGAAAGCAAAGGGTGGCAAATTTATGCTTTGGGGCGAATTTGCATCGTATATACACGGAAAGTTAATTAATCTGCCTAATTTTGATAAAACCTCTTTCTTTTTAGAAAGTAAAGTCACAGCGTGTAGTTGAGAAAACATGCTTCTTAATTTAGTGTTTATTTTCCTTATGTAGAAACCTACATAAACCTACGTAATCACGTGTGTTCTATCCGTTCTTTTTGTGTCTTTTTTTGTTCATAGTTTATTTATTTTGTTTTTCTTCGTGCATGCATGCCAAATGACTCCTTGAACCAGCGCCACTTACGGTTTTGGTGATGGTGGGTACAGCGATGATGGTGATGGTGGTGACTTGCGGTTCGTCGATGCTGGGAGATGCCAGGGGACTGTGGGATGGCATCAATTTATAAAATGGCCGCTAAGCAATCGGTTGGACCGAACAATGCCAAACTGGCGAACAATGGCCGAGACAGCCTATTATACTGTCGCTCAACGGGTGTTCTGGGGACAGTTTACTCCCAAACCAGCTCGGTGGACGTCAAGCTATTCCTCATCTGCGGTTGCCTCCAATGCAGCACACGCAGGGATGATTTCTGGCTCAGGGATTTTAAAATATCGGGAATTTTCCCGCCAACGATGGTGTCCTCGTGCCAAACGGTCTCAAGCCGTGTTTCGAGCTGCGACGAAAGTCCGGGCTTTGCACAACGGACGGAAAAGGCCTTCCTAGCCTTTTCAAACAAAAATTATTCACACCACATAAATTGTCCCAAACTGCATTTTGCACCCAAACATCAACATGGTTACCTTTTTCCGACATTTTTCGTGTAAACCGTGACCAATAGATACCCGGAATAGAAAAATAAGGTCTGTATTCACATTAATCCAGACACCTTCAAATCATTGTAACTTTTGAAATATTGCACGATGGAATGAAAAATTTCACTGTGGTATAGCTGAGAGTCTATGATGAAAAAGACTATGATTGATGTTTACATTTCATGTTTAGTATTCAAGATGACGATGAAAGAAAAACATGTGCGCGAGCGAATTTTGTACGGGCGTACGGCAAATCCTGACTTGTCAATAAGGGACCTTGCCTAAATTCACTGTTCACGATGTACTCAAATCATTTTCGGAACACTTGACGGTTGAGAGGAAACCGAGAAGTGACAAAAACATTGGACGCGCTGATCCTGTCATGGACCGAATGGTGAAAAGGATATTAACGAAAAACCCAAATCTCTCAATTCGAACGGTGGCTCGTAAAAAAGGGATGTCGCCTGGTTTTATCCAAAAATCAAAACAACGTTTGAGACTTAAGTCGTATGAAGTAAAAACAATTCCAAATCACAACGACAAACAGAACTTGGCAGCAAAATCACGGGCTCGACGTTTGTAATGCGAATATTTGACGAAGTTTTCATGCGTTGTTATGGACGATGAAACTTATGTCCTGGAGGATTTCAAACAGCTTCCAGGGCTGCCTTTTATTCTGCTATGGCCAGAAATGCTACAGCTGAGCGTTTCAGAATGAAGAAGGCATCGAAATCCCAAAAAATATCTTGTGTGGCAAGCAATTTGCACGTGTGGCAAAAAGAGTAAATCTTTCGTCACTACAGGCACAATCAACAAGGAAATATATCAGAAAGAGTGTCTGCAGAAGTGATTGCTACCTTTCATCAAAAGTCACAAAGAAAAACCTTTGTTCTAGCCTGATTTTGCATCATGCTAAAACTGTGATGAAGTGGTACCAAGCAAATCAAGTGAACATTGTACCAAAAACCTCAAACCCGCCAAATTGCCCAGAGCTACGAACAATCGAGAGATATTGGGCTCTGATGAAGCGAAAGCTTTCTGAAAAGAAGCAAGGAATCAAAGACTCTACGGCTTTTACGATTTCTGAAGAGTCTGTACAAACCCTAATGGACGGAGTTAAGCGCAGAGTTCGAAAATTTTATGCAAATACCGAATTACTATGTTTTGTCTTCACGAATTGTTAAAACACATCCCATGAATCTGAAATAAACAACTATGACGGAAGTATAATGCGAAATTTATGTCTTATTCATGTTTTTAGGTGTGCGGATTATTGCGGATACAGGCCTTAATTCGAATATAATTTATTGCCGTAACAGCTAGCTGTAGTTATATTATTCTTTTTCCCTGTGCACACTCGATCACACACTATCGAGCAATAGTAAACTGAAACAATAGATAACGTTTAATCCCGGTAACAGCGGATCGATACAACCGTTCATAGCTGGTTCTCAAAGCAAACTTGTGAATTTTTGAAGAAATTGATATTTTGGAAAATTGGTAAACTTTAATTGGCGTTTTCCAGGAAAACTGGCCACCCTGAACTTATTTTATGTATTTTGTTTATATACATAACCCTTCTCGTGAACAAGGATTCTTTAAAATCTAAGACTCTTCGGCCCAAACTTATACGATGGTAAAAAAAAACCTGTTGCTTATTGCTTTTTTGAGATTTCTTTTAAGTTGACGGTTATGGAATTTTAATCACGGTGAGATTCTATCTGTGGAGATGGTTTTCAACTATGCTCTTCTGAAGAGCTATAGAATTAGCCAAGAAGCCTAATATTGTGATTTCATAACAATAATTTACCACCTCAAAACTACCACGAAAGGTTGCTGGATGATTGATGTTGTTCATTCTTGTAGAATTATAGCGATGTCAAAAAATTATATAACAAGCAAAACAACAACCGCTTCGCCCCTTCATAACCCAAGCCTTTACACGCCGTTGTTCCCTCGAACGCATTTTCCAATCAAGCATACGACAGACAAAAAAGCAGTTTTACACTTTCGTTTTCATCGAATCTTTCACCTGGCTCTCTTGAGACAACGAGCCACCCAGTGGTCACATCTTCGATCAGTGGCTACCTCAACATCGATGTTCAAAATTGGCAAAGGAAATTTATCAAGTAACGATCGATATCGTCTCATAACAGCCGGCTATCACGACGCCAATGACGACGACGACGACACCCAAGCTCCTAGGCGCAATGCACGACTGACGAATGGCCAGCTTGACGTGTGATGTCAGATGCCCCCAAGTCAGTCCAAAGACCCAGCCAAAGCGTTCAAACCTGTTCCCTACCTCACACTGCACAGCACAGCACGCAGATTTGGCGTGCCTCGAGCTGCGTTTTCACTTTTAGTCGAGAAAAATCGATAATAAAACGTGAACTAAAGGCAATTCAACTCAAGTATGGTAATTTCAGTTGGATCAGGGGTGAATTTCCTTTTTCATCATTGCGAATATCATACGTCGGATGACGATCGGTTCGCTTTGTACCATGACGATGATTATGATTTTATGCATGGTTATGACTATCAGTGTGGGTTATAATCAGCATTGCTACCAAGTGTCATTTAGCGTTACATAGTGGCTGGTTCATAATTTTGACGTCAATTGATTGGAGTGAGAAAATACTTGATTCTGCACGATTCAATACCCGGTAGGACGTCCGTTCCGGGTGAAAACTTTTGCAACGATTAGAAACTGGTTTGATTATGACAAGGTGGTTAATACAAACATAATTGATGATAGTTGCCATGGGTCAACACAGATTGGCTACGCTCGTATCTTGCAACCAGTATCTTGTAAAAGGATGGATAAACATACAAGTGTAAAGCTACCTAAATTAAAATTCATTAATTTGATCATCGCATATTTTGATATCGGCTAGCACTGTAGATAAAACTCCTCTCTTTTAAAAGAGGTATAAGATACAATGTAATCGTGATAATGGCTACTCTCAGATCTGGGGGCTATAATCTACTGAGACATTCATCCTGCCATCACCGAAGCAATCAGGTCGTGAACTGTTATGGATGTGATTCCAGAAGATTAGGCAATGCTTAAACAGAAAGTAAAGGTGCCGTTTGCATTAATATCATCTTCTCCGTACCCTGGCATTTTCATAGTTGACCCAGATTTCCTGTAACAAGATTTAACCGCTACGGTGATACGTATATGAGAAAATTCGGTCATGTTCAGCGACTATGAAATTATAGTGACGTGTTGCCTTAACGAAAGCAAAAGCGTTTCAACAGTCAGACTATAATTTATTTGCTTGTTTTGTGTTCGTTGTTTTCAATCTTTCGTCTTTTCTCCCTTGGCTAAGAATGACCAACATATGTGTGTGGTAAGTTTCCCTTCCACACATTTAGTGCATCTAAATCATCTGGTTCGAATTGAACATAAATGCATTATTTTCATCTTATTGAAGTGCCAACACCGCAAAAGGCGTGGAAATGCCTTTCCGTCATGATATCCTCTTAAAACACAGCAACCTACAATTATATGAAAAAAAGATTAATCCAATCACTCCAATACGAATCTTACGAATAGGAAGGTAGTAAAAACAAAAACCATCAATTGTCTTAAAAGAACTCACTGCGAAAACACGTCGACCAGTTGGTGGTCAAGCAGAGCACGATTAAGCTTATAATGTTAATCTTGCTTATTGGTAAAAACGTTGGGGCTAGTGTACTGGACCAAAACTAATTATAGTTTGTTCGCCTGTTATGAATTGTCTGGTACATGCGCACCACATTGCTTCAATATTGAAATATAACTGGAAGCTAAATTCTCTGTGAAAAAGTAACTGAATGAAGTAATAGGAGGTTCTAGCTGTGTATGGCACCGTTAGCCCGTTAGATCTATTCTTGCTGGTGCGGCCACTTTCTTCATCAACTATCTTTGCGCTTCTAAAGCGAGCGTTTTCCCTACTCTTAACTTACTTGAGTTTGTAGATCGTGATTTCAAGGTTAGTTTGCGATAAACAAACTCCGTCATCGTGATGAATCTTATAGTTGGCCCCTGGTCACCAAAGCAAGTCGTATACCAAGTGAGCATTCTGATCACTGTGCTGAATTTCATTCTCTGATAAAACTAGAAAGTACCACTCCCTGCTGCTTTCCCTGCTATCTCTAAAATCAACATCAATTTATCCAACCTCTGAAAAACTGCAAATAATCGGTTCATTGCTAAATGGCGTGGCATTGAGTTATATATGCTTCATCACAAAACAATGAGTTATCTGCTTCATGAAGCTAATGCAGTTTCATTTCCTAATAAAAGAAACGGGTAAAATTAACTTTTGATCAAGACGTAAACATGATGTAATATTTGATAAATCAATACTTAAAATAGATTTCTTGATAACTTTTGGAAGATCAACACAAGAATGTGTGAAACCTGTAAGATTGCTCTTGTTCACAAAGGCAAGGAGTAAAACTTTCTCCGTAGTACAAAACATTTTTATTTTTGCCATATAGTGTCTTCGAAGGGCTATATTTCATAACCATTACTAGTTTCACACGCCAACATTTCTTGAGTGAAGGGAAGAGAGGTTGAAACATCGTGAACTTTTGCTTCTCGAGCCACCCACATCTCGCCTGATGTCTGTGTGGTTAATGAAAATACACACGCTAAGAAAAAAGTACTCAGCGGACCAGTTAAGTGAGGGAAGCCAATTTTGAGTATAATCATGTTTTCTTACCGATGGGTACAAGTTACTTACTTTTGCGTAAAATTTCACCCAAATATTAGTAACTTGTACCCAACGGTAGGTAAACATGATTATACCCTAAATTGGCTTCCACACTTAACTGCTCCGCTGGGTACTTTTTTCTTAGCGTACACTTTACTTAGTGCAAAAAATTGTTTACTGTTGTCATACATGTTCTTATCGTCAATGAGCACAAACCGCCATTCTGAAACTTCGTCGAAGTTTGGTTTTGTTGAAAATCCTATTGTGTTCATTATTGGTGGCGTTGAATTTTGATTTGATTCAAACGCTGGTCGATGCATTTTGTCGTGCATACCCGCTGCGCAATTAACAAGCCAACCGTGGTGTGTGAATACTGGTGAGATACTGGCGAGATGTATAAAAAACGAATCCTATTGTGAAGAACTTTTCAAATCGAAAATCAGCATCTTGAAAACGGATGCTTCGAAACCGAAAGATACACTGAAGGTTTTTTAAGCCAGCAGACCCTCTAATTTTAGAGGTCCTAAATAGGATGCAATTTCCAAAGAATTTGATATTATTAATTCCGAGATTTCCAGCCTGCTGATTAGACAGCGAAATGACATGCTTTTGGCTATACAGAAAAAGACGCTGTCTGACCTGTTCAACTGTAGGAATTCGCTAAATATGGCCCTAGGGAAGAAAAAATCAAATCAGCAACGTCAAAAGACAAGCAGATTGATGGGGGCGATCTTGGCGTATTGGTTGATATCCAATACTCCAATAATCTCTCACGCCAAAGTTACGAGTTCGAATCTCACCCCCGGAGAACTTACGAAAATGCCCAAAAGTGGTGTTTGAGTGACTACGACGGGAGATGAACCAGCCCGAGGATGAAAATCTCGATAATCAAGAAAAAAAACAAGCAGATTGAACCGAAAGAAGATTCTTAAGTAAGAATTTGAAACAAACGCTCATCTTACCAAGCGTCTCAAGTTAAGGCCTGATAAAGGACGACCTCCGATGGAGAGTAACCAAGCATAGTTGCTGAAGACGTTGGTCGATCTGGGTCAGCATGGAGCGTCAGCTGGGCAGAGAAGTGACGTTAAGAATTTGATGTAACATGAACATCTTTTATAGTAACAACAGCGTTTTTTTAAATAAATACGAACGTGAACAAACTTTTTAGTTTGTATATTCCATTTTAAAGTAACATAAATATCACAAATCTTGAAATCTTGATTTTATAGAATATGGGACAGTGCTTTAGGATGGGGGAGAGTGCGGCCTGTATGGACATTTCAAAACAGCATATTCTTTTCTTTTTGATGTATGAAAAAATTTATGAATTTTTTTTACAATTTTGCTAACTTTAATTTAAAAAATCTAATTCGCGAACTGATCGTCCTAGGAAAATTTTCTTGTGGTGTAAAGTTATCTTTCAATTATCTCAGCAAGCTGAAAAATTATGCAATGGTAAATTTTTTACACAAAAGTTTCTAGGGCTTAGGAAAATCGAAAAATAACATTGTCTATACAAAAATTGCCCACAAAATTAAAATATTGATTTCTTGAAACCCATGTCTAGGTGGGATCATTTCTTGATCTCCCGGTATGAGAATTTCAGTGGAATTTTCCAGACTGTTCAAAGTTAATCTCGAAAATCCTCTATATATTTCTAAAGCAAAAAACTCACCGCTTTCATATTGTATAGTTCTATAAATCAAATTTTGCAATCAAAAACAATTATTTTTGTTGGACAAGAAAAATTATGTATTTTTCCATATAATTTTCCATATCTCGAGAATGAGTAAACATCCAATATCGATATATCAAAATTTTCAACCACAAAAAAAGTTGGTTTGAATTTTTTCACGATACAAACGGTGTTTTTCTGGTTGATCCGTAAAATATCTTTCCAGACCTTTTTTTATATTGATAAGAAAAATTTCAAGCACTTTTTATTACTCAACTAGCGTCAACATTAGATTAGGGCAAATCTGCTTTTGTAAACAATGGCTTTCGTAGTCATTTTCTCATGAACTAAAGGTTGCAAATACAAATTAAGCACTTTTTAAGGAAGAGGTGCTTTATATCTATCCGCTGATATATTCAATTTCAAGAAACTGTATTCGACTTTCGATAAATTAGAAGACAAAGTGTTTGTTTACAAAAGCAGATTCGCCCTAATCAAATGTTGGTGCTGAATTTATGTTTTACAAAGTTTGCACTGCGAACTTAAATTATACACCTGAGCTGAACTGCGTTCAGTCACTGGTGTGTATACCAGATTTTGCCCGATTATGGGGTAACTTTTGCTCAAAAATGTGTTACTTATGCACAAAAGTGAGGAAAAAACTGGTTTCCACATTAGACCCGGGGTTATCTCTGTGATGTGTAAGTGCATTTTAGATTGTGGTTCATGAGTTATGAATATTTAAAGTAATGGCTGGCCCACAATTGATACGTTGCGGATGCGTTTGCGTTAATTTGACAGTTTTCCCATAGCTTTTCTAAAACGAGTTTTTTTTTGTTATAACTTTTTTGTTTTTCATTTTAAGATTAGATAACTTTCAAACAAAATATAGAAAACGTTATAGCGTACATTTTTGCCAATCAAAGTTTTTTATACAGCGTATGATTCAAAAAGCTACGATTTGTTTTAACTAAAAACATGTGGTTTTTTGTTTTCGCCCTTATGATTTTTTAGGCGAGGATTGGCCAGAATAACATCAAGTTCTGGTTTAAATGGGTATTCAGGAACGTAATGCTATATAAATGATCCCGGGTACTCCTGGGGCACATGAGCGGGGATTGCTTAAAATCGGACATGTTTTTCGTTAAAATTACCCCTAACTTTTGAAAAGTAAAATATAATCAATCACTTAGTTCAGCAAAAACTTGTATCATATTTTTTTCTTCGTCTGTAGATTATTTTTTCCTAAGAATTGAAACTAAAAAGTTAGAATAAAAAACTGATTTTTTGGGGACACCCTAATCTACATCAGCAAAATAGCTTCGAACTAAAGCAGTTCACAAGCGTTGGACGCTTCAGTCGTAAATGAGCAGCCTGAAGCATCCCAACAAACATCGGTGTTAAATTAAAGTTGTTCAAGCAAATTTGGAGAAGCTATTCAGCTGTTTCTTCTAGAATAGCTGAATAGCTTCTCCAAATTTGTTTGAACAAGTTATAATTCAACACCGATGTTTGTTGGGATGTTATATTGGCTTTGTTTGCGTTACTGTACAGCATTCAGTTTTGAAAGAATAATTATTTCCATTGGTGGGAACATGCATGGCAAACTTCAATGCAATTTATAAAACCTATGTTTATATTCTTTTACAAGTGCCCCTGTCTAACCATAGTCAATAAAACACGCAACAGGCTGTGTTTTCACGACTGGAGCGTCCAGCGCTTGTGCACTGCTATAGTTCGGAGCTATTTTGCTGGTGTAGATTAGGGTGTCCCTAAAAAATCAGTTTTTTCATTCTAACTATTTATTTTCAATTCTTAGGAAAAAATAATCTTCAGACGAAGTGTAGAAAATAAAATGATACAAGTTTTTGCTGAACTAAGTGTTTGAGTATATTTTACTGTTCGAAAGTTAGGGGTAATTTTAACGAAAAACATGTACGATTTTAAGCAATCCCTGCTCGTGTAACTAGGAGTACCCGGGCTCATTTAAACAAGAATTTGATGTTATTCTGGTCAATTCTTACCTTAACAATCGAAGAAAGAAAAACAATCGGCAAAAAGAAAAAACGCGTGTTTTAGTTAAAATTACTCGATTTTTTTTAAATCATAAGCTGTATTAAAAACTTCGATTGGCAACAATGTACGCTATAATATTTTCTATATTTTGTTCGATGGTTATCTAATCCTAAAATGAGAAACAAAAAAGTTATAACAAAAAAACTCGTTTTTTAGAGACACACTGATTTAAAGCAGAAAAAAATCGCGATCATGGAGGAATATGAAGAGATAGAAAAATTGTGTCTTTGTGCCAAAAAATTGTCGAAGTTGCTTGAAATTATATTTCCTACAAAGTTGCTTTTGACTTCACCATTCTATTGTGTTTCGTTCAAAAGTTAGCAACAGCACCACCCTTGTGGTAAAGTTGGGAACTAAGAAATTATCACAACAAGATGGACCAACTTGTTAAGATACAACTTTGTAGAAGACACCATGATCCGAAAACGTAACCCTTAGTAGTAATTAATTTCACTGTGAAAAAAGGTTTTTCTGATCACTGCGTCGCTGTGAGAATCAAAAATGTTTGCTCCAATACCTAATGGGTGACACCTTAATAAAAAAGCGTGCAACTTTGCTATAAACGTAATCTTTCTATGTCCAGTATTTTCAGAGTTATAGAGCTTATTTTGATGTAGTAACTGAAAAAATGATTTCCATATACCTGAATAATTTCATAAATGCACTCATTTTAAAACAAACACAGCGATCTACATAAACAGTGTCCCACATCGAATTGCATCACGAAAAAAAAGCGCTGTAGAAAATAACCTAGTCGCCCGATCCTTTTCAAACTTTCGGACAGTAAAATATAATCTACTAACTTCAACCTCTTGAC
>JASCZW010010778.1:0-34940 GCA_034211315.2 Aedes japonicus | reverse complement strand
AAAAGAAATTTAATTTGATTTTTTAAATAAACGATTTCACCGATTTACACGCGTTTTCCCTTGACCAAATTTTGACCGTATCACCCTTTAACCTTAAAAGTTGACTTGTTTATTTGCTGTTTGCAATGTTGTGTGGGACTTTCCCAATTTGTTTCCGATATCTTTGATGGAAAGGTTGGGATTGCGTTTGAAAAGGCTGGCCACTATTCTTTCGGTCGCTGTGGCTTCCTGGTTTTAGTTTCCTCCTGATCCCGGCTATGAACACTTTCATAACATTCATCACGGTTGATTTGGCAATATTAAATAATTTTGCCAGGTCTGCTTGGGATACTTTTGGATTTTGCTTATGCGTGCTCAAAATTTTGAAGCACTGCTCTTCTTGACTCGACGCCATTTTAGCAATTGAAAATAAAATGGCAGAAACGAAATAGAGTTAATATTTTGCATGTATACCTACAAAATCAGGGCTCTTAAAGTTTTTTAAATGCACCACAAAAACCAATAATATAAAATAACACTAAGATCTAAATTAAATCCGACCATGAATCAGATAAATGAAAAATGCATATTGTCATTACAATAGATTTACAATTCACTCCATATGCTAGGATTTTCTCTCAATTGAAATAAAAAAGCACAACCACGAGGAGATGTGTGATCAGCGTTTTATTTTTTAATGTTTCTGACATGGGGCTCGATCCTATATTTTTAGCTGTTATTGAGTCCGTGGTTGATCTCACTAGACCATGTAGACTCGTGAGAAGTTACTTAACTGTTGTGCACGACGTTCTAACTCTCGACAGCGCTTTCATTTCTATTTTGAGATAAATTAATGATTCCCGCCATCCCAGCAGGAACACCAACACTTATGAGTACGATCGAAAACAAGCAACGATTGGCTGGTCTTCACGAAATTCATGTTGTGCATTGTACATAAGAGGTGTAATGATAGCATTTTGTCAGATGACGAGCAATATGAATGTTTCATACGATTAACGAGACATTTGTTCTATGTACGAAATCCATGTTTACGAAACGAGTGAAAGCTAATTTACGAAAAATAAATTTTCAGTGTATAGTGGTAACAATAACTCCTACTGTCATGATATTGTTGTGAATAACACTATTAATTGTACATACTATAGATTCTATTGTATGGTTACAATATATTCAATTGTACATTTATAAAAAAATTTTATTCGGGTATATATTGATAGCTTGTGAACCAGCACAGATTTCATTACTCAGATTGACTCATATTTGCAATAAAACTTACTTAAAAAAAAGCAAGTACGTAAGTCCTACTTCATTCAAGTCACGAGGGCTCCAGCATACTTGGCTCAGTAATGGATTCCAAAAATGCTCGTTGGGGGTGGGCACGAGGATACTACGTAAGGTCTAAAACAATTGTTTTAATCTTTCGTGTATAATGTCCAAGCGTATGCATATCTGTTTTGTTGAGTGAATGAAAAAACAGATGTCCATGAAGACTTGCAAGACGTAACCCCCCCCTCATTGTAGACAAACGACTTTTTTAACACTTGTTGACTTCTGTTCAATCTAATTGAAACGTTCGTGGAACAATACCTAGAAGAACGGGATGCCCATCAAGCCTTGTTGCGTCTGGAGCACCTGGAAAGACATAAACTATACGCAAGTGGAACACGAATCGCTGGACGAGGAGAGCCTACAGCAGTACTTCTGAAGGTCCACACCGACTTCAAGAAAAACTACTTTCATATGAAAGGTTTCCGGCTTTCGGTTAATACATGGCTACTCAATTCAGCGCTCAGCTTCCGCCAACTTCGTCTTCTGTACAACTGCCCGACGTTAAGCTGCCCGTGTGCTCCGGACATCTCGAAAGCTGGCTTAACTTCCACGATTCTCTGGTCTACTCGCCCACGAACTGTCCAATATCAAAAAAAAAAAAATACTACCTACGGTATTCCCTTTCCAGAGACGCCCATAATCTGATCCAAACCATTGCCATCAGCGCCAACAACTACCAGGTAGATCACTATCAGAACCCCGCTTTGCTGAAACAGTCTTACGTAGACTCACTATAACAAAGAGGGTAATGCAACTTACCTTACGAGACCCACATGGGCTGCCAGCTCTGTCGTCTCGAGAGTTACGCTGGCCCGCACCGTCGCTAACTGGATGCAGCGTCGTCGCCGGGATTGACGTTAGCCCGGAGGGTTTGAACTTCCTTCGGGATATCGATTCCGACACACGCGGAATATGTTTTTTTTTGGTCGGAGTTCGATTTAGAATTTCGCGAGTTTTCGGAGTTCGATTTAGAATTTCGCGGGCACTAGCGGGGCCGGTTTAGGACCGGTATCCACGACCACACACTAGGAGCACGAAGAAGGCACAACTTCACTCCTTAGACTACCACACGACCGCCGGACACGCGTACCACCAATCCCACGCGGTCGAGACACACTATCGGAGGGGATTGGGGACCGGTTCGATGGCAACCAACACTGGCACCGCGTGAGGGATTCGGGATGATGGTCCCTGAACTTTGATTCCCGCACTTCCGAACCCGGATTTTACCGGATTTTTTGGCCGGCTAGTAGATTAGCCTCTTCCACCGACAACACTTCACTCGCAAAGCCAATCTATAAATTTTTCACTCTACTCGTTTTCCGCGCGTCCGAACACTTGAATATCTCGCTTACTAAAGACCCCACCATGGGGCAGGTGGCCTATTTATCCTCTCGCCCTCTCGCTATCGGCCGAGAGCATTTCCTCTTACCCACGGTGACCAACCCATGAGAATGGAAGGAAGAGGTGCTCGAGTGCAGTCGAGCAGTTTAGTAGCGGACGGCGCGTGAATGGGCGAATTTTTTCTAGACAACATATTTTTTATTCAAACTTCTAACATGCAGACAAATACAATTTTTATGATATTTAATCTAATGGGACATGGTCTCATGTTACATCACTTTTCGAGTTTTTCTCGATAAAAAGGTAATCTGCATCTGAGTTGCATTGTCTTGCTGAGAAGTTTGAAGACAATGTAGGCGTATTGAAACAGCTGGGAGAGAAAACAGAGTTCTGGGACATACTGCTAATCCAAATGCTGAGTAGCGGCTTCGATCCGACCACCAGGCGTGACTGGAAAGAGTACTCGTCAACACAGGGCAACGTAACCTTCGTTGATCTAACGACCTTCATCCAACGTAGAGTCAATGTATTGCAGACAATCTCCAAGTCAAATGAAACTCTGCCACAAAGTGTCCCCAAGAAGTCCGTTCCTCGCTTCGTAGCCAGCCACGGGGCCAGTCAGTCCAACTATCGCAATTGTCTGGTCTGTTCCGACCACCATCCCTTGTACTTCTGCACTTGCTAAGACAAGGAAAACGCGCGGCCGTCACAAGCTTCAATCAACCATCCGTTCTCGTCTCAGTGGATACTCTACCGCCGTAGAATTCTTGGCACTCCCAAAAGTCACCGTGAACCTACCATCATCATCCGTGGACGTCTCCTTTTGGAAAATTCCGGACGGAATCCAGCTTGCAGATCCGTCGTTTCAGAATACGAGACCCGTCCAATTGTTATTGGGAGCGGAAATCTTCTTCGGGAAACTACTCCGTTGAAGATGCCGCTTATGAAGCTCATTTCCGTCAGACAGTATCTCGCTCTCCCGAAGGTCGCTACATTGTTAGAGTTTCGATGAAACAAGACGCTCTTGCCAACCTCGGTGACAATCGCCGTTCTGCTCTCCGCCGTTTCCACCTCGTCGAAAATCGTCTGTCTCGCAACAGGGACCTAGGCGATCAATATCGAGAATTCATGCGAGAATACGAAGCATTAGGACACATGCAACAAGTCCACGACCAAGAAATGCCACTCCACACCTTGCTATCATCTTCCACATCACACCGTTATTTGTGAAGACAATACGACCACCAAAGTGCAGAACCCATCTCATAATGCTTATCGCCGATACTAAGCAAATATTTCGTCAGATGTGAGTAGATGAACGAGACACACCACCTCAGTGAATCGCTTGGCGATACTCACTGGAAGTCCCTATGAACACGTGCACCTTTTCTGGCCACCCGAATACTCCGGCAGCTCTCCGAAGACGAGCATGATCGACTCTCGCAAGCTTCTGATATTCTACGTATCGACATCTATGTAGACAATTTGTTTTCTGGAGGGAACGCCATAGAAGAAACCATCGTACTCAGAAATCAGCTTCAGGTCCAATGTCGAAGCTATCCTAGAAGGAGTTCCTCCTGAAAACTGGGCTCTCTTGATCTCAGTGGACCTAGACCGTGACCAATGTATCAAAAGCCCGGGGCTCCGCTGGGAACCTGCAACCGATCATCTCCGCTACAGAATCGGACTACTGACGCCAGTCGATGCACCTCCTACGAAAAGAATCGTGGTTTTCCAAATAACGGCCGATCCCTTGTTCAACGGTTACCGATTCGACGAATCAACAGACAGCTTGCGTTTTTTGACGTTTTTGGATTTCCGCCTTTTCCGTCTTCCGTCAACCGACATCTATAAAAGGAGCCTTGATAACAAATAAAACCTCTTTTTTGTCGTCAATCGAACTGACTGGTGGAATCCTAATCATCATCGACACTGTACGCGAAAATTGGTAAATCATGGAATTGCATATGACGAAATTTTTAAGTTGAATGAATAAAACTGCAAAATTAAAAGAAAATCTAAAATAAATATGTTATATCGGTGAATTGAGCAATATATTAGGAACCGAATTTGAGTTTAACGGGGAAGAGTTGAATTATAAAATGTGTCTCCAATTGCTGAGCAAATCGACACCGATTATTGTAAGTAACGGCCGTAACATATTATCTGTTCTAAATCTGACCTAAACTAAACTTACAGCTCAAACTACGTTACAGATTGGAATTAAATCGTTGTGATTCGTTGAAAGAAATCATATCGTGAGGACACATTCTACCCCCAAACAACGGAAACAATAGTAGCTGCTGCGATCAACGCAAAAGACCAGCGACTTTGAAACCTAAATTTACACGCACATACTTGAATCACATTACAAAAATAATTTACAGCCTTCGAAGGCCCATCCACGCAACAAAAGGGGTTTTCAAAACGTCCGTATAATTTAAACTGGAACCGAAACGCATGCAACAGACATTATTCAACTCCGATATTGAAATGAAGAAATAAATACCAACAGCCGGTCTGCAGGCAACCTCGGAGCCCTAGCCTTCCCGGGCAGGTGGGCAAAACGGAAGAAAATTACCCCCTGGAAATGGGAAAGAACCTTCCGATATGAGTTATGACATCACGTGGACTTTGGGTAAGAAAATAGCGGCAATTTTCCCACTGACCTCTTGAAAGCAAATGGTTTCATTTCGATGAGCACCACCAGCAACCCGGACAGCAAGCCCATAAAGCAGCTTCGGGATGTGTGATTTATGCGAAAATTATTTTTGGGAGCAGCATCTGTGAGGATGTGCTGTGTTCAACCTTTTTCCCTCCCACCCAGTGAGATCTACTGTCGTGCCATCGTGGATGGTTCGCTTTCGGACTCCTTGGTTGGACACCACCGAAGAAAAGGATGATGCTGATGCGAAGCAGAAAAATGGTGATCGAGAAGCTTTTCGGTATCATCATTTTATTGTTTTCTCTAATCTTATTGTTCCGACTGGAATCACATTTTTCATCTTCGCCTAGATGCGTTGAGACGTTTATCATTTTTTCTCAACCCCTAGTGAAGCACAAATGGCTTCATTTCTCATATCCGTACTCCCCCATTAATGATCGACCGATAAATCATCATAGGTGAGGCTGTATCGAATCGGTGCTATTTTTACATCGAAAGCAAGGAAGTCGCGTTTGTCTATTTCTGCCAAGTGGAAAAGTTGGGTTGATTAAAACATCATCAACGGTAGCCATAAATCACATTCTGGCGCTCGAACGGAACAAATATATTGGCTTAATTCGCACCCAAAGCGCCCGATTATGGCCAAAGTTCTCTTTTGTTCCGCATAGAAGAGGGGCGGATTGAATTGTCGCAGCAATTCAATTTAAATTCGATCTTCCACAAAAGTGAAATAAAATGCTCGATAAAGTTCTTTAATATCAATTCCGTAAATCCGATCCGTGTAGCTGTTCACTGTTCCCATGGTGTAGTTAGGTGTAGTTTGAATTGAGTTGAGCATGAGTGGTTACCAAGAGAACCGACCGACAATCGAGGGATAAGAAAACCGGAAAATCCCGGTAAGGCAATCGATATCGTTTACTTTAGATTGTGTTATGGCATTGTGTACAGGAAAATAGATAAAAATGCTGCTTTATCTGCAACGTGTATAGTAAAGCGGGATGACAGGCGATTCGAGTATCGTCTACTCGTGAATGGTAGAGGTAAGTTGAGGAGATTTAAGGAGTTGTAGAACATGTATGTTGAGGAGTAGGAAGATCCGTTTATTATGATGGTGAATTATTTTTAGTTTGATCTATCTCTTCTTCTCAATAAAAGATGAACATTTAATAAGACTAGTATTACGAACCACGCAAATGATTTAAAATAATCATTTTATTTTAACTTTCCTAAATAAGCATGTTTCTAGTGGACGATTCTCTTGTAGAATTCTACGATGCAACATTTATGGATGATACACTGACAGGCAAAATAAAGTGCCCACCTCATCATTTGTCTAATTTCTCTCTGGTTCAAATTAAAGTAAACACACTGTAGTCTTTTTTTGGTATCTTATTTTTATGTTCTTTTCAAGTTTCACTTATGGAATAATAATAAAAAAAAGAGTTCGACTTAAACAACAGGAAAATTTATTTGTGAGCATGATTATGAGCATGAGCATGATTGACCGCCCGAGGTAGCTACTCCGTTATTGCCAGATCAGCTGTTATTACACAGAGAACCAACAGATGATGCTTGGGACTAACATACATCTTCGATTTCGAAAACAATTCCCTTGTGAATCCGAAAATTGGTGGTTCGTGATGTGTAAAACGGTGAATCGCACTGGGCTGTCGCTAGAAAGTACAGTATTTGCAAGGCAGCGATAGGGAAAATTCTACTGAAACAAAAAGGTAGAGACAGGAAGCGCAAAACGGATAAACGAACGGACTCCAAGATCATGTGCGAAGTCAAGAAAAACACAAAAGTAACTGTCCGTGAGATCCAGGAAACCCTTCAGCTATCAGTTTCTGGCCGAACTGTTCGTCGCCGTCTTATAGCACAGGGACTGATTATTAAAGTTGCCCGGAAGCGCCCATTTATCAGCAAGGTTTGCAGGTTTGCTACTGTGCATGTTGGTGAGCCCGTAGAGTTCTGGAAAACGGTTCTCTGGACGGACGAATCAAAGTTCGAGCTTTTTAATCGAAAACAGCCGTGGCCAAACAATATCTGCGTTAAGTGGAAGTTCATGGGTCCACCGACCTTTGGTGGAGTTGTTCCATTCCCTTTGCCACTTAACTATGGATGCGGCTCTAGTAGTCTTCCGAATACCTCTTGTTCCACGTTGTTCGATGCATTCTACGTCGTCTTTTATGACAATGCCTATTGGCATCATCCCCGCTAGGATGCAGACCGCGTCGCGTGATCACTCAAGGCGGTGATTGATGCCGGCCCGCCGTATCTAAGTATGGACAGGGCGACACTGCCCAGGAGCTTACGCTTACTCCCTTGCACCGCCGAGCTATTCGACATCATGCGGGATAAAGCCGATATAGCCATAGAGGCTTTCTTGCAGGCGTAGTCGACGTGACTGACAGAGGACAGCTTATCGTTAATCATTACCCCAAGATACCTTAAGAACCTCTTCAATTCAATTGTGCAGTTACCTGCGCTGATCGCCGCATGTTGCTCAGATTTTCAGTTATTTACCACCGTTACCTCAGTCTTATGGTGGGCTAGATCCAATTCCCTGGAGCTCATCCATCTCCCCACAATGCCGATGGAGTACGAGGTCGTTAACTCGACCTCTTCGATGGATTCGCCACATATCTCCAGGGTGATGTCATCTGCGAACCCGACTATCTTCACATAGTTCGGGAACTCAAGCCGCAGTACCTCATCGTACATCGTGTTCCACAGCACCGGACCCAGGACCGAACCTTGTGGGACGCCTTCGATGATCTGAACGTTTCTGGTCTACCTCTGTGTTGTGTACCAATAAGCAATCTGGAATCAGCTTCCAAGAATCTTGTACAGGTACCCCGGAACCTGAAGGCGTTGGAGCGAGTCGGCGATAGCCACCCAACGCTATTGAACGCATTTCTCACGTCAAGGGTGACCACTGCACAGTATCGTACTCCTCGCCTCTTGCACTGGATTGCTACT
This sequence comes from Aedes japonicus, assembly GCA_034211315.2. Classification (NCBI taxonomy): domain Eukaryota; kingdom Metazoa; phylum Arthropoda; class Insecta; order Diptera; family Culicidae; genus Aedes; species Aedes japonicus. Next base: position 26,620 of record JASCZW010010778.1, on the reverse strand, counting down.
TCAGCCGTCTTGGTGACGGACAGGATAGCATCCACCGTCGACTTCCTTTTACGGAAGCCAAACTGAGTTTTAGACAGATCGCTTATACCCTCAGTGTATGTTGTCAGTCTGTATAGGATTTCCCTCTCGAGCACCTTACCCGCTGTATCCAACAGACATATAGGTCTATATGCCTATGGATCTCCTGTTGTCTTCCTGTCTTTGGTAGCAACACAAGGGTCTGAATTTTTCGGACTTCCGGGAAGACGCCTTGTCCAGACACTTTTGCATCACCACCCTGAACATTTCGGGATCCAGCAAGATAGCCGTCTTGATGAACAGGTTCGGAAAACCATCCGGTCCCGGCGCTTTGTTAAACTTTAGCGACTTTGTTATCGCAATGAGTTCCTCAATCGTCACCATCGCCTCGTAGTGGGCCCCCGTTGTGCCGTTGTCAATGCCCACGTGGTCTCGGGTGTTCGGCTAAGCCGTCCACCCTTCCGTCGCTATGAGGTGAATGAATTGAGAGGTGTTAAGTGCTCTCAAAAACGTGGAGTGGAACAGGTAATTGTTATCCTTTTTTTCCCTGAATAATATAAACTATATTATATCATCTCATCACTTATCAAGATGAATCTTGATCCATCGAGCTACTCCATCCATCCATCCATCCCTACTAACATACAAAAAAAACTCTTTCCTGTGACCTTTGTGGGATGCAGTGGTAAACACGGTCCCTAAACAGCAAAGGTCCCACTAACTTTCCTTCCCTATATCCACCTGATTGCACCAAAAGATCCCACATTGTGTATTTTAAGCGACAGTGCCAGCAAAGGATCAATTTTCTACAAACAATTACCGGGAACTGGTGGGGAGCGCATCCGCGAGATCTTCTAACGTTGTATCGGACAACGATTCTGTCGATTATATAACACTGTAGTTTATGTTTTCAGTCAGCGGGTCGGTCGCACACCATCAAACTGAAACGTATTAAGTCTCTGTGTCTTCGTATCGCGGTAGGTTGCATGCACTCGACTCATACCATGAGTCTTTAAGTGCTGGCAGGCATGTTTCCACTCTCGGATCGGTTTACGGTTCCCCGGCTCCTCACCATGTATAAAATTATAAACGCACAGGTAATCGAAAACTTTGAGAATCCTCAAACTCGCTTCATGACTTTGTACCATTTGTAAATAACACAGGATGTCAGCCCTGCGCCGAATATTCCCAATCGTGTTAGCTGCTCCGACTTCTACAATTCGGTTTATTTTTATGTATCCATGAAGCAGGAGGTTCATGGAATCCCAGAGCATCATCGTCCTATGAATGCTCCGGTAATATTTGCTGCAATGTTTGGCCAAGTTGATTCCGCTAAGTTGTTTTTTACTGAGGAGTCTTCGATAGAGGCTTTGGTATATACAATGAAATTTATAGCGCCAATTAAAAAACGTCTAGCTCCTTGTTCTGTTTTTGTTGCCGAATTGAAGGTAATACATCCTTAGTTAGAAACGGTTGCCTCACTAACACTGGTTCAGTAATTTCTTGTCACGGATAGTCTCAGTTCTAAAGATACTATTCGCTCCTTGAGGCCGGTAAAGCACTCCTCGTATATTCTCATGAAAATACAGGAGCTCCTAAGTGCTTTATCTTCGCGTTATTATATCAACGCCGTTGTTTGGGTCCCATCTCATTGATTAATTCTAGGCAATGACATAGCGGACTCGCTTGCAAAGGTGGGCGCAATGGAAGGCGATTTTTATGATCGACAAATCGCCTTCAATGATTTCAACAGTCACTCGTCAGCTGGCAGTATAAATGGAGTAATGGAGATTTGAGGCGATGGCAACATTCTATTATCCAAAAGGTGTCGAAGAAATCTTGGTTTTGGGGCATGAATGTGGGTCAAGACTTTTTCGTGTGATATCTCGCCTCATGTCCAATCGTTATTCTTTGAACGGTCATTTATACCAAGTTAGGCTAAGTGACAGCAGTCTCTGTGATTGTGGACAAGGTATCCAGAGCGCGGATCACGCTTTTTGGTCTTGTGATGAATATCGTGGAATCAGATCTGAGCTTTATGATTCCCTTCAGGCTCGGGCTTTGTGTTACGTATACGATACTCTTATTTTCGACTCATCTTTCCATCCATTTAATTGTTATTCCTATTAACCTCGAGACGACCGCGAGTAAACTGCTCCATCCCCATAACTATAGTTCTAAGGTAACTGATAAAAGGTGTATTCGATAAAAATGGCACACACATATATACTCATCAAAATTAAACAGATTATCGGATTTTCTTGAAATTTTCAGGGAATAAAGAACTACTAATGAGTTTTGATTTACAACATTTGTTTTATTCAATTTCGTCTTCCACCCCAAATGCCCGCACCTTCCTTTTCACTTCACCCATCAAATTTTGTACAACCGATTTTGCCAGTGTTTTTGGTGTTTTTACCCAAATTTTCCGTTCCGTTCCGTTTTTATTATTGCCGAAGTTCCGTTTTTATTATTGCCCAGAAATTTTCAATTGGACGAAGTTCCGGTGAATTTGGTGGGTTCATATCCTTTGACACAAAATTGACTCCGTTGGCTCGGTACCACTCCAATACGTTTCGAGCGTAGTGGCAGGATGCTAGATCAGGCCAAAACAGTGTTGATCCTTTGTGCTTCTTAATGAATGGCAAGAGACGCTTCTTAAGGCATTCTTCTGTTTAAATCGCACCGTTCATTGTTCCGGAAGTGATGAAGGGAGCACTTATTTCACCACATCCGCAAATCGCCTGCAAGATTAGAAAATTCTTTGCAAATTTCGATAGTTTCTTCTTTTGAACATCATCCGGAACATTGAACTTCGACTTGGCAACGAAATATTCTTGCCCAGGAAGTTGACGGAAGTCGGCCTTGAAGTATGTTTCGTCATCCATCACGATGCAACCGGATTTGGTGAGCAGCTTCGTGTAAAATTTCCGGGCGCGGGTTTTCGCAGTGATGTTTTGTTTTTCATTCCGGTTTGGGGCTTTTTGCACTTTGGAAACATGTAACCCAGCACGCTTCATGGTTTTCTGCACAAAACCGACTGACACCTTAGACTTTTTAGCGACATCTCGAATTGACATGTTTGGACGGTTCTTGAATTGTTGTACGACTTTCCTGGCCATTTTACTGTCGATTGGACCACTTTTACGACCACTCCCTTCCTTCCTTTGGACACTCAGACGCCCCTTGAAGGTTCTTATTACACGAGACACAGCTGTATTTGCAATTCCAAGCCTTTTAGCAATCCACCGGTGGGACGCCCCTGGATTTTGATTGTGAGTGCACCAAATTTTCTCACGGACAATTTCTTGTTTCGACGACATGACTGGAACTACTGAATGTATAACTATGAAACTTGGCAGATGTAAATAATACACTATGGATAAGATCTACTCAAATTTCTAGGTTTTTTACTCATACGATTCCAAAGTTACAGAAGATTTTCTGTGTGCCATTTTTATCGAATACACCCTTTATACATAAATCTGAAAACTTGGCTCTATAAAGTTGATTCTATTGAGCCTGTATAAATAAATGAATTTAAATAAAAAAAACATCCTTATATCGTTGCTAATAAGAGTGATGGTAAGGTAAACAAGCGGCTTCTTGTTACTTATTTTCTTAAACTTGGTTGAAATGGTTGAAAGAGTATCAATTTTGTCATATTGGAATGCTTGTTATAAGTCTGGTTCATGAATATATGACAACAAAAACAGACGTAGTTAGAAAACGATTGATTGTCGTTCAATGGATTATCAGAAAATAGTAGTATCATTAATGAAGTTAGCAGAAGCAGATAACTTCTCATCTCCATGCGAAGCGCTAGGAGCGGACAGAAATTTTATTGCTAGAACAAATAGACATGAAGAGAAAGTGTATTGATAGATCCGTATAGAGTAACGGCAGGCTTTGAAAATTGAAAGAATACAAGATTGAAAACGAGCGGAGGGCATTTGAACGGTAGTATACGATCAGGCACATAACCCTTTGTCACACTACCCCATGCAGGATAGGCAAGGGGGGAAATCCCCTTGACTGACAAAAGGTTATGCAACCGATCGGGCTCTTATACTACCTATTGCTTGTTTCTAGTTTTAGCGATTTGTCCCTCTCCTAATACTGCCTAATCATTAGTTTCATAAACTTTCTCAATTCTTGTTTCTTTCTGAATTATTGTTCCTTTATATCGCCGAATAGGTATCGATTAGCATGCACAGCGGGAGGGTATTAAGAATAATTATAAACTCAATTTCCCACGGCAGTTTAATAATTAATTTAAATTGAGCACACTGCTCTCAATACTTGATGAATTTCAATTCCAAACGCAATTCCGAGCTGCCACCGTGTCCTGCCTGGTCCCCTTGATCATCGGGCAATACTCCATCAGTAAACAAACGATAGCCGAGTCCATTCGGGCCATCCTGCTGCTACAAATTTAATTTATCTATTTCCGTCCATTACGCCACCAGGAGGGATAGCTCAAAATTCTTCCAACGGTTGAAGCCAAGCAAACCAGTCAGACAGCAGCAGCAGCAACATAGGGTGTGCATTGTCAGCATAAACAATTCAACTTGCCGAATTAATTGAATTCCATTAGTCGTTTCACAAATGACACAACGGGAAATTGAATGTCTCGCATGTTGTTGCCTATTGTTACCGCTATTTGTTGCTGCTGGGATGGAACTGCTTATGAGCACTGGTCACTGCATTCTTCATGACCCGATGCACGGTTTATCTATTGATGTTAATGCCAGAGGTACACGCTTACCTGAAAATTAATTTCCTGCTCTAATATTTTCACAGATATATCAGTATTCTGAAGTGGCAATGGGAATTGGAGAAGTGGCAAGAGGAACAAAGTTGTAACTCCGGAAACTTTTTGAACTTCTAGAATGGTTTGTTTTCACATTTGACTTCCAATGATCCTTTGAATTCGATTTTCCGCTTCACGACAAAGTCACTAGACCCAACAAATTTCCTCTCTCATTGATAGTATTTATCTTTCTGATATCCAAATAAAGATCGTAGTCAAAACATAATTTTCCAGTTGGGAAAAGTAGAATATGTATACAAAAACAAACCCCACCTTTTTTTTCGGCGATGGATGAAAGTCCGGCTCCGAACGATTGCCGAATAAACTAGTTTTGTTTATGAAAATTCTCTATCCTCCGATCAAAGATTCGGCAGCTCAAAAAAAGGCATATATGATGTGTGTTGTACGTGTGTTGTGGTGAAGCCAATATAGAAGGGATAGGTTCTATATGCTAAAAATGGATCGGTTGGTCAGTCTCGATCCGAAAATATGAGTAGAAGCAATCATGCACCAATTGCAGGAACAACACAGCAGGGAAGATTGCAAAAAATATTTGCTTTCTTTCTTTGTACTATCGGGGCAGGGCGCACTTTCTCCGATTGGGCCCCAGGCATGAACTTGCCTGGAAAATTACATTTTCCTTGCACTGTAAACACTTTGCTCTTCCTGCTTCTATGTTTTATTTTTTTTTTTTCATTTTTGAAGAATCAAAATGTTTCTACAGCGCTAGCTAGACTCAGCAGCATCCTCCAGTAAAGTCCACAGCGGAACCAGCTGCACGAAAGAAAATCAATAGTTTGCCTAGCACTAATGCATAAATAACGACGTATCCTTGTCTTGCCCAACAACCCGTTGGATTTGAATGCTGTTTGGGTAGATACTGCAAAGTGCATATGCCGTATACTGCAGACAAAGAAGTGAATTTAAGACAAAGATGGCGACTGAAGTGAACCTGTCAGCGTCGATGGTCACAGAGTGAAAAATTTCTTTGTGTAGGGTACTTTAATGGTAGGTCAGAATATGTTTTGTAACCAGCCTACCACATTTTTAAGGATCTCAATCTTAGACTTGTAATGAATATACAAATTAGCTCCATTGCACTATGGTCCAGATTACGAATTTACGAGGAAACATGCTCCCAGCGCCTAAACTTGAAACTTTACAGCAAAGTAATGTTCTACAACATGGTTTGTATTACTAAGGCCCATTTTGTGATGTTAATTAAAATTAGGGTGATCCCCATTTTCACGGAAATACAAAACCTTACTTTTTAATTTGCAGAAATAGACGTTTACACTTTTCGGCAAAGTTGTAGCGCAAAATATTTCATGGAATTTTCATATATAAATTTTTATGTAGGTTGAAAATTGACCGATTAAGAGCAATTTTCCCTCATCAACTTAGGGTGTACCATAAAAAAATGTTTATGTTGCCCTAACTTTTTTATTTCAATTCCCACCGTAAAATTGTGTTGGAACGAGTTTTAGAACTTATAAAGACGCGTACTTTGGTGCACAAATTAAGGCGTTAGCTTCAACCAATCAATAGTTATTGAAGGTTTTCTTAAAAAAATATGCTCTTTTCAAGTGTTGGTTTTAATGATTGGGGCAAACATAAAAATAAATTAAAGACGTTATTCAAAAGGACAATTTATATTGTTAAGCATATTTGAAAACTAGAGATATGTTATTTCTGTATCTTGAGAAAATTACATTTGAATCTGGCATGGTTTTAGAAGAAAAACTTCAATAACTATTGATTGGTTAAAGCTAAGGGCAAAATTATTATATCAAAATACACGCCTTTAAAAGATCTACAACTCGTCTGAACAAAATTTTACGATGGAAATTGAAATAAAAAAGTTAGGACAGAAAAACTTTTTTTTAAGGTACACCCTAAGTTGACGAGGGAAAAGTTACTCTAAATCGGCCAAAGACAGAAACCGAAAAGATCGGTACCCACTATTACCGGTAGTTGTAGGAATATTGAATATCAAAAGAGCCTGGAGAAAATAACAAGTTTGATGTTTGTCATATTTGGTATGTTTTTAAGCTTTGTTTAAATCGAAATAAAACCGTTGCAGTATTTCCGGGCTTCAGGAGTTTTAAATTAATTTGATGGATTTCAATATGGGATAAATTGATAAGCACGACTAGCAAGAAAATCAAGTCGTTGGTTTTGTTCGTCCCTGAGTAATTATCAAGCCACAAAATGATGAGGAACTAAGAACCATTTATAGAGAAAAAAAATTAAAGAAAAACCCTGGCAATGTTTTTACTAGCTTAAAGCTTTAAAGCTTGACTCAAAGTAAATCTGGACGCACGATTCAATACACCACCGCGTCCCTGGTGGTTGGAACAAAAACGTTTGACAGGCATTTGTAGATGATGACGAAGAAATTGGTGAAAAGTTTTTCTCGATTGATTGACGCATCTCCAAATTACGGATCATCGAACTTGAATTGTGCACAAACATCTAGAGAATCCACCGTGGTCTGCCTCAAAACTAGCAAAAGTGTTAAAATTCCCAAAGTCAACGGTGTGTCTTGTAATCAAACGTTACAACGATACTCTGAGTGTGGATGATGCATCTATCATAAAAGTAGCACCAGGAACAAAGAGCTGAGGAGAAAGGTATTGAGGTACGTGAAAGGCATCGCAAGTGTCTTCAAAAGTGATTTGGCAAAGAAATACGATTCCAACTTTTCCACCGTGCCAAACATCCATTCAAGAGAAGAATTTTTGTGCCAGTAAACATCCGAATCGCTCCCTGAAACAAAATTTAGAGGCCAAAAAGCAAGCACGATTACTATAAGAACGAGTTTTGACAAAATTTGATAGCTGTAAATAAAAATCTGATTAATGACGAAACATATGTCAAAATGGATTATAAACAAGTCCCCGTGTAACAAGCACGCTTGTAGTTTGAATTAAAACAGCTATTTCAAAGACTCAAACTCGGAAAACAGGCAATCCGCTTGCTGATATTTATTTTTATCATTTGGTTCGAAAATTGTTCACCGTCTAAATTCACTCGTTTCATGGATAGAAGTTGGCATACATTGCCATGAATGCATACCACATGTCTGTTCTTGTGTACAAGCGATGATATAGCCAATCCACTAAAGCCTGGAGACGCACAAAATTGCGATGGCCACTCGAGGCACTGACCCTCATTCTGGTTACATTGACCCTTCAGTTCGGGTTTGCCTAAAACTTACGGGGCGTTTAGTTCGGCCGTTCGAAGAGACCGTAATGCAAATTAATGTTTCGGGTAGAAATTATAACAATGCGGTGATCGCGAATTTGTACTTCGTCTAATTCGCGATCTCAAAATCAATGGTCACAAATCAGTGGGTATCTGAGGACATTCCTTAGCTTTGATCGTCCACTTCGGTTCAATTGTGGAAGAGGCAAGAGTGGTCAGTTATTTTACGCGTCTTGGTGTGTGTTATAAGGTATTTAAACTACATGGCAATTCCAAACTTGTGCTCTGACCAGAGAATTCCTTTCCTTTAGCTATTGTGGTTGTGAGGAAAATAATCATTAGGCGGAAAAACGTTGTTTAAGTTGTTAAGTGTTGTACGAAGATTTGAGGTGAAATATTTCTGTGTAATAAATTATGTATATGTGAAACGTGTGCGTTACGATGTGTTTTGGCAGGATTCGTGGCTGCGAAAGGCAGTGCCGACACGCCAACTCCAATCAGAGATCGCTCTTGACCCACTCTGCGACTTCGAAGGATTCCAGGCTCACGTGGCCGGAAGAGGGACGCGAGCGACATCAACGCTCCCTGGACAGGCACAGCCATTCATCATACCGCGTCATAGAGCAACATTTGTTCGGTGGATGCTGAACGTAAGTGCCACGTTCCCGCACAAGTCCACGTTTCGGTGGTGGAACCCATTCAGCAACCCCGAGTTCGCACTGGCGATCGTTTCGGTACCAGTAGTGCGCAGCAGCTTCGGTATCACCGTCTGATTCCCCACCCACCCACACGTAAACCCTGGTCAGTGACCGTAAGTACCAAGCATGTGTATGTTGTGGTATATGTCCGGTGCGCACGAGACAAGCGGCACAAATTGCCAATGAAGTCTCACCGAAGGAAAACAATGAATTGATCCGCTAAACGTCGAAGCACCAAAACCGTAACAAAGAAGACCGGAGAAGAAAAAGCTAGATAGAAAGGAGGAGAGTAAGGAAGGAGAGGAAAAGTGAAATAAGGGAAAGATGTAAAGAAAGAGGACGTCCGAAATAAACCATCCATGTTGTCGATAGTGAAAGAAAGCTTTATCGTTTGTGGCTTTATAGCATGTCCTGAAAATATCTGTAGATTTCAATTGTGTCATGGTATAGTAGTTAGAATCTTGTGAGGGGTTTTCCTGTAGTTCGCGTTCGTGTAGTTATTTTGTGGTTTTTGTACTGGGTAATTCGGCCTAAATTGACCTGTTTCCACTCTCGAATCGAGAAGCAGTTCGTTTCGTTTGGACAGTCTAGCTCGCCTATGATGATAAACCCCCTCTCCCTCTCGTAACTGTTGGCTCTAACGAGGTGTCTCATCTCTAGCTGATCGACGTTGATGGCCATCAGTCCATGCCACCTCTACCGAGAGGAGTACAGCGGTCAGATTTAAACGCCGCCAGTCAGCTTCCCTCCTGGTACGGAGCACTTGACCCCATTCCCCTGAATGGTCTCGGAGCCGGGCAAACCTGCAATCTGGTGGATGGTCTCCTTTTAGGAGTGGCGCTTAAGCCACCCATTTACAATCGGGAAGCTCGACAGACACGTGGGTTACACCCGGACGAACATTTTACCTGTCAACTGGTCGTGGAATGTCCCTTCCAGGTATAAATTTGTTTTTGCTGATAAGTTTGCTCGGAAGCTAATGGTTTGGCAAGGAATCTGCAGTTGTGACATTAAAATCAAGGTTTTCATCACATCTCACACAATGACGTCGAAGGTCGAACATTAAAGAGTCTGAAAAAGCGGATTATACCCTTTATTTGGCCACTACTCTAAGAAGGTACTAGAATGGTATGCTGCAAACAATGTTAATTTCGTCGCCAAAGAGATTAATCCGAATTGCTCTGAGTTCAGACCGATCGAAAAATATTGGGCAATTGTCAAGCGAAAACTTTGAGGATGCGGCAATGAATTGATAAATGCACAACAAATGCGTGGAATAAGTTCGCCGGTACAGTGTCACCAGCGACTGTGCAAATCTTAATGAAATCGATCACAAGTAAAGTGCAACAGTTCGTTCGAAACGGTGAAATGTAATAACTTGTCACATATTGTTTGAAAGCTGAGTAAATACCCTTTTGTATGAAGTTTCGATCAACCGTGTATGTTGTTTGATTCTTGAGTTATGATCACTTGAATGTGTCCAAATTTACTTTGGATCGGGCTTTGCGTCCTGCTGTCACTTCGTTTCACAAAAATACATGAACAGGACCATTCGGGAAAGCCACACAATAGAGCATGAGATTTATTGAATGCAACGATCCTTTTGTAGATCTGCGATGCTTTACTTATACTCCATTACCAATCTTCACAAAGATATCGCTTTCCTAACGCGGTCTTCTCAACAAAGAATTACACCAGTAAGTCACAAGGTGAAGGTCAAAACAGCTGCCAATACTCAACTAATCAAAAACATGGAGCTGAATCTATTGCGTACCAGTATTTAATCATCACACAGTAAACTCAACACAAAAACGATGGGATGTTTTGTCACTACATTTTGGATTAGCAGAACTTACTTAGTTTACTTATGTCTCCTGTCCATCTCTCGGGTTGCAGAGGGCCTACGTGAAAGACTTCCATCTTACGCGCCTGCTCGCTTTAGCCTTGGTATTGAGGTCAGATTTCACTTCTTTTACTTCCTTATTCCTTATTGAGGCTCCGATGCCACGAGCCTCTGGGTCTGCCTCTGCTGCCTTGTCCAGCGCTTGTTTGCAGATTTCGTTTCCGCTCCTTCGCTGTGTGTGGCCAACCCACCTCCACTTTCGCTCTCGAATTTCCACTGATATCGGTTTCTGTTGGCATCGACGATGGAGCTAAGGATTTAAGATTCAATTCTGAGGTCACCAGATACGAATTACATACCGCTGGCATCCTGCAGCTTTTTAGTATTCTCCGCTGATACGCACCACGTCTCGCCAGCGTATAACAGCACAGATTTCACGTTTGAGTAGAACATTTCGATTTTGGTGCGTTGACTTATCTGGCTTGACCTCCATATACTTCTTAAACTTGCAAAAGCAGCCCTAGCCTTTGATTCGTGCAACTATGTCGCTCTAGGTTCCGCCGTCTGACGCTATCTGGTGGCCAAGATATTAAAAGCTATCGACTTTTTCCACTACTGGCTCCGCTACCGTAAAATTGGAAGGATTGTCCGTGTTGATATCCAACGATTTAGTCTTGTTGACGTTGATGGTGAGACCCGCCGCAGAGGAGCTTTCGGTGAGGTCGTTGAGCTTATTTTGCATATAAGCGCTAACAAAGCAACGTCATTAGCCAAATCGAAGCCGTTGAGGTGCTCCATAGTGATAGGCTGCCAAAGCAGCCCACGGTTTAGTACACGGTCAAAAGCATCTCCCATGATCTTGTCGATTACAGTGAGGAACAGTAGCGGTGATAATATGCATACTTGCCTCACACCGGCGACTGTCTGTATGGGGTCGGACATTATGCAGGACTCTGCATGTGAAAGCCTCGTACTACGTATCGATGAGGTTGACGATTTTATCCAGGACTCCTTTGCGTCTCAGGGTGCACCACAAATTTTCATGGTTGAGTCTGTCGAAAGCTGTTTCGTAGTCAATGAATACCAAATAGAGGGACCCTTGGAATTCATTGACCTGCTCTTGAATGATTCGGAGCGTGACAATAGTGGTCCACACGAGATCTTCCGGCACGGAATTCCCGCCTGCTGCCGCCGAAGAGTCGCGTCGATTCCTCTTCCACTGCAATCCAGGTTTAGGATAACTTTTGCTCAGGGACTTTGACAGAACCCACATCCAGCCGACGGTAATCATGATGTCCACTCGCCAATTGTCGCACACAGTTAGATCTCCTCCTTAGCTTTACAGCCCTGCATATGGCGATCGACCCTGGGAGCCTTATTGGATTTCATGCTTCGGATAGCTGCTTCAATTTCCTGCAATGATATGGACAAGGAATTGACGCGAGTGGTGTGCCGCAGCTGTGGCCGATCATGCCGAGATGTTGATGGTTGGTTGGACGTCGTAACTTGCAGAAGTTGTTCGAAGTGCTCAAACCAACGTTTCAACTGGTCAGTCGGGTCGGTAAGTAACTGCCCAGTGGCATCCTTCACAAGAATCTTCGGATTCATCCTTGCTCCACTCAGGCGTCGTGAGATACCGTATAGGAGGCGGATATTGCCAGTGTTTGCGGCTTTCTCACCTTTTTCAGCCAGAGAGTTCACGGGAGTTCCACGCTCGTTTGTCCGGTCGGCAGCAGCGTTTTACTTCCTTCTCTAAAGCAGATCATTGTTGACGGGACTCGTACTTGGCTCCTCTGGTTTTTGACCGCTCTATCTCAGTTTTAACTTCTCTACGCTCCCTCATCTTCCTCTAGGTTTCATCGGTGATCCACTCTTTTCGCAGTGTGCCCAGCTCACTCAGCTTACTTACACTTGTATTGATGAAGGCATTATTGATGGCGGTCCATTGCTCTTCCACGTTGTCACTTTCCGGAACATCTGCTGCTCGAGTCTGTAGTTCTTCAACGAACGAACTTTTCGCAGCTGGATCATCTAGTCGGCGTATGTTGAATCGCCGTCCGAGTTTCTCCTCCCATCGCTGGATCCGTGCAATCCGCAGGCGGATCTCGCCAATTTGAAGGTGGTGGTCAAATGCGATATCTGCACTGCGTTTATTTCGGACATCAGGAAGGCTCCGTCTCCGTTTTCGGCTGATGCAGATATGGTCGATTTGATTTTCTGTATTTCCATCACGCAAAACGCACGTGACTTTGTGCACTGGTCGATGGGGAAAGAGCAAGCCCCTGATTACCAGAGTCGTTGTTGCCACAAAAATCTGCTGACAGCTCACCGTTGTCGCTCATTTCTCCTCGACACGATGACGTCCCATACACGCGCCATAGTCCGTGTTGTCGGAGCCGATCTTCGCATTTAAGTCGCCAATGTAGATCTTGATATCGCCCTTCAGAATTTTATCTACGAAGGTTTTTTAAGTTGACTGTAAAAGTTCTCCTTGTCCTGTAGCTCAGCAGTATCGGTTTGGCACATAACATTTGGATTACCGTAAGGTTCAGAACCCGTGTTCTAAATCTGGCCATGATTATTCTCTCATTAGTTGGTTCCACTGGATGGGCCTCGTGCGCTCAGTATGAAACCAACTACACGATGTTGAATACCCGGAATATAATAATACCAGTCGCGACGCTAGTTCGCATTCTCTAGAGTTTGGCCAACGGACTTCACTAAGCCCTAGGATTTCAAGCTGCAAGCGTCGTGTCCGCTAGGGAGTTGTGCCAGCTTTATCTATTATGGTTCAACATTTTCCATGATTTTGCAAATATCGTACTTGTTATGTTCGCCACAATTATAGGAGTTACGAACTTAATAGATAATCCATGTTCCTTCTATCTGCCTTCAAGCCAAAGTGTAAGGTTCCATGCCAACCAGGCCACACAATTTTCCTCAGTGTCTACAGCCAGGATAAGTTCGATGGGCCATATCTTTCCAGATAGGCTGAGGTCTGAGTGTTCTCTCCCTTTCACGTAATCCGTCTCTAAATCTCACGGTCCATGGTGAAAATTGGCGAACGTTTAAAGGTACTCGTTCCATCTACCAGAGCTGCGGAAACACACGGGAGCACATAGTGATCGATTGGTGACCGTTCAACGAAGATTGTGCACGTTGAGGATCAGGTCGGTCTTCAACTTCAGCAAACTCAACGTGCACAGCTCACACTCCGACGCACTGGATGATGACAACGGGACGCATTCTCTACGCGCGCAACTCTTCGAACACGAGAAGACCTGTATACCTAGAGTTGGTCCAGGAAGAAGAATTCAGACCTGATAACTGGAAGTTCGGCGCGTCGTCAGCTGAAGAACGAAAACAAACTACTTTGCCGCCTCCAAGAACATATGTAGAACATGCCATTCGTAGCTCAGCCTCCTTATTTTTGTCTTTGTTTGGGCAGGGCATGTGTGGTTGTGGTCGAAAATCTAAAAGTTTCCTCTCTACCGGTACTATCAATAAGGATGTGTTCCGAAAGTTTTGCTGTGTGAATGATGGGACCAGAGACAAACAGACGAGGTTTGAGTGTATTCTGTGTCGATATTAGTTAGAACATCAATGCCGACTGATTGTCTGTGAATGGAACGTCTTCCCAGCAACTCATGCAAATTCGTAATTCATTCGCCTGCACACACATTTCCTTCTTACATCTTATTTGTACCATAGATCATATACGCAGCACCCACCGTTCAAAGACACCAAGGTTGCGTTGGTCTTACGCGAGCTTAGTCCAAGTTTCTTGGCCGTAGATGACTCAACAGCCGAATCAATATCTTGTAAAGGATGTTTCGATCAAAATTTGGCCGACTTAAGCTTGACGCATTTCCTTTCAAGTACACGAATCCACCCAACACGCCAGAGCTCCGTCCTATCGAACAATATTGGGCCATCGTCAAGTGGAACCTTAAGAAGACTCAAAAAGCTGTTGTGAACGAGAAACAGTTCAAGGCAACCTGGCGTTCTGCGGCGAACAAAGTGGACACGGAGACTGTACAAAATCTTAGCTGAATATTTCCTCCTATGTTCTCTATTAACTGAACTTGTAAAAGAAAAAGAATTCGACTTATCAACGCACATTACTATTTGACCAAGTTTTGATCGGAACACCCTTTAGAAGTTCAATGTTGAGTGCGTCGGACTCTTTCTTTTTTCGATCAAAGCGTGCTGTGAAGTTCAATGTAGGCACGGTTTCCAGCCACAATGCGTTTTGGTATCTCTCGACTGTGGTCGAGCCAAGCACAAACAAAGGAATTGTAGTACATCTTGCATTGTTAGCTGCGAAATAAAGAAGAATGCGTAGGCACCATAACAGCGCTGCTAGATGCCTTCGGTCGTACAGCTCTACACCGCCCAGACAACTACCAATTCAATAAGTACAAAGACGAGACTCTACACAACGGCAATGGACAAGTCCATCATCACGTACGTATATTATAATCAACATTTGATAAACATAAATTGAAGACCCAATAATGGCTCCACCGTAAATGCACATCGTTCCATCTACTGTTGCCATAGAGGCCTTACTGGCGCACCAGTCAAGTGTTTGCCAACTATATTCCATGAAAATCCACCATCAAGGGTAAGAAGACATGGCGGAGGAAATGTAAACTTTAAATTAGATTTAGGTTATGATTTTCGGTCTTCGTTACACGCAAGGATTCGGATTTTCACTCGTCCCGTTTATATCAAGGATATCCCTGAGAACCGCATCCCCACCCCGACCGATTTGAGCAGAGAGGATGGGGTCCCTGTTGGCAGTTTGATTTTTGTTTATACGGTGACAAACCGGCACCTTGTCAGTCGATGGAGACGATACAACCGACACGGAAGTGCCTACTTCATGCACACACCCGCACTCACACACATACACTCAGGCTGGAGATAACGTGATCATCGTTCGGAAGGAGCACCCAAGCGCAGGCCGTGTTGTGTACATATTGCCACATTTATGTTTACTTTAAACCTTAAATCTGCCTGTGGAGAAGATACTATCTTGTACAAGTCATTGAGGTGGGTGGGGTTTGTCGTTCTACCCTATTCGTTGTGGGTTAATCTATGGCTTGCGGTGGGTGTGAAAAAGGTGGCCATCAAGCTAGAATGCAAACTGCTGGGGAGATTAGTGAGCTGTATCAGTTCTCACATTCTGTTATTTAAATTTAGTCATAGCGGTTGGGAAAGCTCGTTAACACGTTCACTTAAAGTTGGTTGGAGGGGAATTTTGCGATAGAATGGGTATTCCTGCTGCTTTCGAGATTGAGGGAGATGAAGTGCGATGGTTTTGATAGAGTTCGATGAAGATAGTTGGATTGATCTTGAAATGAGCGATTCTTTAGCAAAAGCGTGATACTTTCTGAAATATTTGTTGACTTATAGAATTACGATGTTTTCCTTCCGTCGCTCGGTTATGAATTGTTCAGAATTATAAGAACATGTTATTGTGTTGTGTGCTATTGTGTTCTAGATATTTTTCCATTCAAAACTAGGCAACGTGTAAGATTTCAAATAAACCTCTTATGTTAAGGATTTCATCATTCTTCGATAAATTTAAGCTCCCACTCGTATTTTCCAGAATGGCAAGCCAGTGCACACGTGTCCACCCAAGGATATCTAGTAATTGAAAGTAAACATCAGATAAATTGATTCTTCTCAGTAATGGTATGGTCGAAGAGTAGAAAATACTTTCCGCATTCTTCCACAGCTAAGAAATAAGAAAATCCTTTCCTTCGAGACAAACGTTCCAGCAAGCATAATGGTTGCACGGGTGTGCAGAGACAGAGTTGTTTTTCAATTTTGTTAAGCAGGTACGGGGAATATTTGACTAATGGACTTCCCAGAAGTGTTGACGCTAGAAAATAAGTTTATTCTTGGATATTCCACAAATTTCGAAGTAATTCTACAATATGGCAAGTGATATTCTATGAAAGCTTTTGGAACTATTCGAAATAAATCGGTAATTCAAAACTCCATTTTGAATCATTTGAATAAAGGCAGCCTAAGTTATCTATCACAGGACCGTAAAGCCCATTTTAAGTCAATTTATATTGATCACGAAATACATTCGCACACGAAAATCTTAATGTACCCTAAAAATGGGGGTTATTGTCTATAATTCAAGTTTCTAGGTATACAAAAGTAGATATAATATTTATTTTAACAGCATTGGTTCAGTATTCCTCCTTACCAGAGCTTATTGTTTTAACTTTTCTTCAAACATCGATCATCTCCTTCGAGTCCATCACCTTTTTCATGAGCCCTGTTCCCATTTGTACTGTGTGCTAAAATCCTTTTAATTTCCTTCAGGTCTTGCTTTTGAGAAATTTCCCATGGAAGGTAATTATTTAAGCTTACTTGCAAAAAAATTCTACGCCCTTGCGAGCTGGCCTTCCGACAGTTAACCAACGCTAGATCCGGCCATAACACAGCGTCTTCGCCGTTATGGTATTTCTTGATAAACGACGCAACAGTCCGGAGCGAAAGAAGAGTGGCTTTGACATCCCCTTCTCGCTGATTGTCAGCCACAGCAGCACCTTCTTGGGGAACTTGGTTTGTGAAATGAACTTCACCTTGGAGCTCACTTCCTTTGTGGGGGAAGTAAAATACGAAGTGCCCTGCCAGTCGTTGCGGGGTGAGATAAGTCTCGTCGTCCATCACCACCGCTTCGTCGCGATTCGTCGGGAAAATCGAGTTGATCTTCTTATTCAGCCGCTGTCGTTGCGTCATTGCCTGCAGCTCCGAAACAAGTGGACGCGACTTCCGCTTCCTAATGTATGTTCATGGTACTTTCTCACTGTTTGACCACCTGAACCGACCTCCCAGCCAAGCGCACGCAGCGATGTAGCCACTTTTCCCTCGGGCTTCCTCTTCAGCATCCTTAGGAGCTTCTTGTCACTTAGGGTCGTCGGCCGTCCAGAACCGGGCTTTCTTCCGATGCTCTGATTGTTGTCTAATAGTGCCAAGTTGATTTAGATGCCAGAACGGGCGTATCCGGCGTCCACAAAGCCCCGCACGATGTCCGTTTTCGACGCGGCGGGGTGCCGTTCTTTGAACGCGCACACTTCTGAATGGAGTTGCTTCACTGTTTTTGCCATCACGATTAGAGCTCGACTGATAGAGCTGTCAAATTTTGTCTGCTGACTCATGGGTTACTTTGCTTGATGCTTCATGGTTAGTTTTTTTCAGTGGGGTGAAGGCAAACCCATGAAAAAATCGGAAATTGTCGTCCATTTTTTAATGCACACGTTATTTGCATAGCTTGTCAAGTCCACCAGGCACTATTCTCTTGCGCAAGGTACTCCTCCTGAAAAATTTCTAACAAATGTTTGAATTTCCAGCCCACAAATGCAGATTGCAAAGCTCTTTAGGAAAGTTCAAGATCTTTCTTAATTTATACACTTTCGAGGCACTCTTCTGATCGACTGAGAAATTTTATCAAAAACTGCCAGACAGTACGTTTCGTTGTCCAAAACAACGCAATCGTACCTTGTTAACCTTTCAATATTCACGCCAACTTTTGTAACACGAGCACTCACAGCTCCTTTCCGGAATATCTCGTGATACGGATAAAAGAGAATGTTACGGTTTTCAGCAAAGTTATTCAGTAGGTCGAGGACTCACTTTAGGGCTCTCTCACTACGCGGCACTATTGTGCTAATAATTTTCACGAATAAGTTTGGTACCGTGACCAGAAATATGTTTCTGTCTTTGACTCTTCGACAATTCAATGAGTCAAGACATTTTGAATGCTTTCTAGTAGTTCAAAATTTTCTCGATACGCAGCGCTAGTGTTTCAACGTATTTCCTGATGGTGCCATACCTAAGGATCCAGACCATTTGGCAAAATGTTGCCTTCGAGTAAGTATTTCGGAGAAACTTGTCTTATTCATTAATCACCATAAGTATTAGTGAGCATTTGAGTTTCTCAAAGACATGGCAACCCTATCCTATTTACTAGCGTTAGACAGTATGCAGCATATCGCGGGCCTTATTTAAACAAGCCCCATCTGACGTTTGTTACTACGGGTACGAACGCCTGTATTGTTTACAAACAATGAATCTTTTGATATTGGTTGTTAGGGATGTAAGCTACAGGAAAATGACAGCCGGCCAGGTCCCTGGGCTTCACTTGCAAGCTTTAAGTGGTGACTAACAGCTCCAAATCTGGCAGCCACGTGATGCTAGGGTGCTTTTAATAGTTTTGCACGGATTCTGGAATTAACCCGTTTTGTAAAAAAAAACCACGGTTTTCCAACCCGTTTTAAAAAGAAAACCGTGCTAATTTCGGGGTCCATGTAAAAACAACCGTGCTAATTCCGTATGTCGTCTAAAAAAACCTTTGATAACAGGCTAGATCTTTTGCAATGAAAACACTTGAAAAAATTTCTAAAACAGTGGAATGGATAGCACAAAAAGTAACAAGAGGCAAGCGTAGGTGCCCCGGTTGTGGAGCTAGAACATAAATTAGGAACGGAATAAATGTGTGCAGGATAAGTAGTATAAATAGGTACATTCATGATGGCATATCTCGAGACACTTAATATCTGCAAAGGTGCGGTCTTGAGTAAAGTTATTCAGAAGGTCAAGGGCATTCGACAGGCGAACTACGTGGCGTGCATCTAAAATTGAGGCAAGCATCTAAAATTGTGCATTTTCAACTTGTTCTATTTCGTGATTCTGATAAGATAAAAAGTTAGTCGTCGGCAAACTTGTTCAGTAGGTCAAGGGCATTCAACAGATGGACCGTTCTGCTCGTGATTCCCCCACTATGTGGCGCTAGTGAGCATGCAAAATTCATCATTTTCAACCTGTTCTATCTCGTGATTCTGATAAAATATAATGTTCTAGTTTTCGGCAAAGTTGTTCAGAAAGTCAAGGAAATTCGAGAGGTGAACCGTTTTTACACAATTGAGTATTTTCAACTTATTCTGTTTTGGGATTTTCATAAGATGGATAGTTCTAGATATCGGCAAAGTTGATCAGCAGATCAAGACCTTTCAAAGGATAAGCCGTTCTTTCGGAAATCCACCGCTACGTGGCTCTAGTGGGCATGCAAAATGGAGCATTTCCAACATGTTCTATCTAGTAATTCAGATAAGATAGAAAATTATAGTTTTCGGCAAAATTATTCAGAAGTAGAAATGAGAAGAAAAATTAGTATTTTGCATTTCATTTCAACTACTTTCGTTGCTAATCATGACAGATACGCGTATTTCGTCTACAATGTGCGGACTTCTTCAGTCGTGTAGTAATAACTCGACTAATTAGTACACGACACTGAAGAAGGCTACACATTGCAGACGAAATACGCGTATCTGTCAGGATAAGCAATAAAGGTTTTGGTAATTAAATGGAAAATACTAATTTTTCTTCTCATTTCAGGTATTCCACGAAACAGCTCACACTTTCTAGGATGTTCAGAAGGTCAGCGGCGTTCAACAGATAAACCGGTCTGTTAGTAAGCATCCGTAAGCATTTTCAAAGTGTTCTACTTGTTCTAAGTGGTGATAAGTATTTATATGTGACTATAGGTGTGTGAATGTATGTGCAAGGTTGCGGCTTATCATTTTTGACTTATCCATATTCATTTGCCGATAGCTCTTCTCAGAAGCTCAATTTCAAAATATAATGTATGATGAACTTATGGTGCTTGAGTAGACCATCAATCTGGATTCAATACATAGCTCCATCTCTTATATCTGAGAATAAGAGCGTAGTATTCGTAGTGATCTTCGCGATGATATTCGCGGTGAAGATCACGCGATTATCATTGTGAAGATCACTGTGAATATACGCTCTCATGTCGAAGATATAGGAGTTAGAGCAATGTACTGTTAGACAAAGTTGTAGGTCTACTCATGCACTACAGGTTCATCATACATCATATTATCAAATCGACCCTCTGAAAGGAGATATTGGGAAATGAATATGCCTGAGTCATAAATGATAAGCCGCAACCCTGTGTATGTGTGTGCGTGTGTTTTAAAGCCGTGTATGTGCTTATGTGTAGGTGCGGTTAGATGAACGTGTGAATGAGTGCATGTGTGTATGATTTTATATGTTTTTATGTGAATGTATGCGTGAATATGCAAGTGTGTTTGTGTGCATGTAGTAATGTGTTTTAATAAGTAATATGTATGTATTTTTTTTTTACTCGCTGGTAAAGCTTTTCCGCCGACCCAGCACACGTTCGGTAGCCCAACTCCAGCTACCGAATTCGTCCATCGTGTGCCATAGTGGGGGACTCTAAACAGAGAAGATGACTCTGAACCCTACTCCTCTAAACTCCACCAAGAGTCTGACGTTGCCTGTATCCCCCGGATTCCACTGGAAGTGTAACCCTACCACCCTATAGGTTTCCCCGCCTTGTTTGTGGATGGCTTAAGCGCCACTCCGTGAGGAGACCATCCAGCTGTTTAGAAGCTTGCCCGGCCTGAGACCCTTTCAGGGTATGTGTTCATGTGGAGGGGGAACGGGTGGATCGGATAATTATTTCGCAAAGAAAGAACCACATTCAGGGTATATAAGAGCATCAGATCGCTATTATGCGTAAAAACGATCCAGATTCTAAGCAAAGCCCAAGATCACGCAATGTATCATCACAGGCCAACCTTGCCGACAAATCGATCCCGAAAATGGAAAAAGAAAGGAGTTTTCCAATGGATGGTTTCGGAGCCACCTTCCCCAGTACAAAAAACCTACAGAAAATTACGAAAACGAGCAATGTGAAAGTATCTTACATCACGTCATCTAGTTCAATTAAAAATACTGTTCTGTTTGTCTGTGAAGCTGCTAGCATTTATTACCGTAAACATTTGTAAGGATCCAAAGAGCTTTCATTTAGTTTTATCTTCCTTTATTACACATTTTTGCATAGGCCTAGCTAACGGTTTCCCTCTTACTGAGTTCTCTCATTTTTCCTATTCTCTAGAGTGCTGTTTAGTGTGCTATAGGCTCAAGAAGCTTTCGAGAGTGGCTAAGGAAAGCTTCTGAGCACTGCCACGCATCACGAGTTGGCTATGTGAGCGGGCAGAAAATAACCATACGTATGGGTTTACAGTGCATGCATGCTTTACTCACGGTTTGGACGTTGGTTGGATGACTTTCTCACTCTCTCTCCCTCTCGCTGGACTCTCTCTCTCTCGCTGGTCGGTTTAGGGTCGATCACTCATCGGTCGATACTGAACTTAGGGTGTCGTATGCTACGACGGCTGTTGCTTCTCCTTGCTCTCGATTGCGGATGATGGTACTCACTGCTTACGCATCACTGTTCGCGGCGCGCCGACGGCGCCTCACACGTTGATTTGTGGACTTTCTAGTTTCGACGGGGTACTCGTCGCATACTTTCGATCGTCACCGAAAGCGGTTTATATGTTCACGAATGAATTAATGATGGGTTGCTTTAAGCCCTGTCTGGGGTGCGAGTGTAACGGTTGCAACCCCCTTCCGGTCACGTGTACCACCGTACCGGGTTACTCCGAAGCTGGGTAGTGGGGTCAGGAATGGTCGTAACTGTGAGGAGTGGTGGTGTGACGGGCTGGCACTTGCCACTAATCTAAATGGGGAAATAATGTCCAGGCACGTTTGCACTGTCAGCACGTGGTAATAGCACACATCTATTCCAGCAAATTACCTGATCTCCGTTTTGCACACACTAACAGCCAGTACTAAATTAAATCGTACTCTTCTCTACGAACTTTCTATGCACTATCTATGAGGGAAAAGAACTAGATTAAGGACTTGGGATATCTTCACATTGCTTTTGTCACATTTTACCAAACTAATCACACCACGACGCGGAACTGATATCGAACTACTCCTGCCTCTTCCACTAGCCAGATCAAAGTGATCGAGTAGAGGTTGCTAGTCCTCAGATAAAGCGCGATATTATCCGTGGACCGGAATTGACCTCCCGAAGTGTCTAAATTGTCTTTACGCATACTGTTAATCTGATGTGAAAGGGGGGTGGAGCAAAGAACATTTTCTATCCAGCGAAATATATACCCGACCAACACATTTCTTCTAGAAACCCGAGAAAGCAGTAAAGGAGAAAGGTCATTAAAACCTCAAAGGGTTTCAGGCGGGTCGCTGAACGCATTCGTACAGCATGTCCATTTGGTTAGAACCACGCGGTACACAATTTTTGTAGCTACACGCGGGAGAATGTCGCTCAGGATCTCATAATATATTGAGTGCCTTCAATTAAAGAAATCTGGGAAGCGGTGAAGATTTGCGGGAATTATTTACAAAAAAAACTACGAAGACTAATTTACAATTTCTAGATTAACCAATGTGAATAAAAAATAATGACGTTTATGATACAAATTTAAACAAAATGATTTTACGAATTACTATTTACACAAAAATATAACAAGTCACTATCGTATCCGCTACATCATACCACACGTAAAGTTACGAAAATTTGATTGGCCTTGATATGGACATAGCAATAACCAATCAAATTTTCGTAAGCCAAATTTTGCTTAGGATCAATCTATTGTTTTATCGGGGTCATATAGATTCATCGTTGACAGAAGTCAACTCCATCTCTGTTTACAGATTACGAATTCAAACAAACGCATCTGCTACTAACCATCAGCGACTTTTGGTCTCCGGTCTCCAGCAATAAACAAAGGTATATTGATCCAACCAAAATCAGTGCTTAAGGAAACAATAAAAGTGTCTTCAAGCTTAACCGCAACAAAACAAAAATTCTAGGAAATGTCACAAAAAATAATCGTTAACTGTTTATCTAAATTTTAATTGAAGATTCTTGTTGATGACCGCATTCATACGAAAAAAAACACACACACACACACCACACACACACACTAACATTACAGCTTCCACTCAGAGTTGTCGACTAAAACTCTGAGCAAGCAGATAAAAACAACTGAAATGTATCTTCTTACACCAGGCCAATGCCGATAAATGAAGACAACACTTACGAAATTTTCCACCGCTGTGGACAAAACTGTGAGTCCCGTTGGCAATCTCCACCCCAGCTCATAGCGAGAAACGAGATTCCAACTTTCCCCCACGAAAATTTACCGTTTTATTTCCGATAAGCCGACACAGTAATTATTAACTGCGATTTACGCTTAACGAAATATAAAAACAAATATACTTTACTTCTTGACAGAATTTTCAACGCCAGGAATTTCCGACTGCAAAATTCTGAAAGAGTAAAAAAAATTTCACGAAACCCAACCATTCATACACCCCTCGCCCCAAATTATTCAAGTAACTCAGAGCGAAGTCCCACTCACTCTTGCCTCAGCGAGCTTTACCGGTCTACCATGCATACAATGTCATCAACAAAAAGAAC
This sequence comes from Aedes japonicus, assembly GCA_034211315.2. Taxonomy (NCBI): domain Eukaryota; kingdom Metazoa; phylum Arthropoda; class Insecta; order Diptera; family Culicidae; genus Aedes; species Aedes japonicus. The sequence continues at coordinate 2,672 of JASCZW010010778.1, read as the reverse complement.
TGTCAAAAATGGCCTGGATCTAGTAGTGATTGCTGGGAAAACCAAAACAAATCGCGAGTGCAAATGGGAATATTTCTTAATTTCCCGGAAAATTAAGTGGAAATACGTTCGATGGTAGCGTATTTCATTCGGAAATTAGCGAACCACCAAAATTCTAAGGATTTAGGAAAGTATTATTGCGAATATCGTTCCAAAACGAAGATGTAAGTTGGTTTCTTGTTTTGTTTTTGTTTCAGGTGAATTGTAATAGGATTCAAAGAGAAACGAAGGATGTTGGATTGCGTATATTATGATCAAAACCACAAATAGGAGTGAGTTACGGAATAGCTGTAAGTATATGGAGGATGTTTCGATTTGCAGACTTGCAGAAACGGACGCATAAAAACGACGGGCAGTGCAACTAAACGGAATGAAGACGCGGAACCAAATTAACCAACACGGACATAACAATATTGAGAAAACAGAATGTGGATACAACGGGAACTTCAAAGGTAAGAAAATAATTAACTAATTAATGAACATCTCTAGTTTATTTTTAGGAATTTAGAGAATCTACACCATTCAACATTCAAGATAAAATTCAACCGTATTTAAGAAAATTGTTAAGCCAACTGGAACAATAATTTGGGAAACATAATGTAACATAAGCAGTAGAATATCAACCGAAAAAAAACCGTGAGTATTTTTTTTCCTCGTAATTATTTATCATCTAATATAAGATACTAAACTAGGACTAAGAATTAGGGAAGTTAGGCTACTAATATACTAATATTTACAGGTATTTACAAGCTCACATACGGTGAATGTTTCTGTCGTTCTTGAGTGGGTTTTCCCTTGAAGGTGTTTTGTTGGAGACTGTTGGTTTCTTCTAGTCATTTCCTTGAAAATTTACATAGCTGGCAAACCCTAAGTTGAATTAGGCTCAGCTTCGGTACCCTCAGTGCAGAGTTGGTCGGAAACCTCCCCTGCACGAGTCCGTCGAAAACTGTCCGTAGTGTTTTGACCCCGTAGGTATTTTTAGTTTTGAAATTTATTGTCACTCTTTACAGAGGTGTGCATAGCTCGAAAACCTCCTCTATTGACCTTGATGCAAGTGCATTTTTTTCAGTCTATTTACGAAATAGACTCCAATCCTTTTCCCATTCAGATCTTCCAGCTCGTATGTGTTTGCCCCTAAAACTTTGCGCACTACGGCTGGTTCGTATTTTGGAGCCAGTTTTTTACAAAATCCCTTCCCTTTATCTGATTGATCGAATGTTTGCTTTAATACCCTTTCGCCGACCGAGTAGGTAGGGCATTGTGCATTCGATCTCAAATTATAGGATTTGCTGTACTTGGCGTATGCCGTTTTGAGGTTCTCCCTTATGTCTTTAAATAACCGTTTCCGCTTGTCTGTAATGTTTTGTTCGTCTTCATCAGGTTGTATGTGGTTATCGCGGATTTTCGAAAACTCCCTGCCATCGAAAATCTTCTGACGGCCAAAAACCACGAAGTATGGAGTGAATTTGGTTGATTCGTGAATCGACGTTCTGATCGCGTCCGCGATTGACTGTATCTCATCCGCCCAATGGTTATGAGACTTTTTTAGAGTTGCTCGTATTGCTGTAACTATTACCCTGTTCACCCTCTCTGTATTGTTTACCTGAGGGTGATATGCAGGTGTAAGCCAATGGGTAACATGGTTGTCTTCCAGTAGTTTTTTGAATTGCCTTGAAATGAATTGAGAACCATTGTCCGTTAGGATTATTTCGGGGACTCCGAATAAATTGAAAATCATGTTTTCGACAAAGTCTACCAGAGAGTGAGCCTTGGCTTCTCGGAACGGTTTAATCAGGACAAATTTACTAAAAACATCAGTGGCTACTAGCAAGCAGGTGTCCCTGTTTTTCCCAGATGGAGGTAATGGTCCGACGTAATCTAGCGCGATGAATTGCCACGGATATTCAACGGGTTTTTGGGAACCCATAGGTGGCGTTAGGTTAGTTGTTCCAGCTTTGCTTATCTGACATTTAAGACACTCTTTACAGAATTTTTGAATTTCTGTGTTCATGCGTGGCCAGAAAAATCGTTGCTTTATTGCCGCCAGCGTTTTTTCATAACCAAAATGAGCCTTCTCGTGTTCCCGACGAATAATTTCGGTTCGTTCCGATTCCATTGGGTAGCATTTCCATGCAAAGCGTGGATCACTCATACGGTTACCATTTTTCACTAATCGAAATACTCTTCCGTCAATTATGCGATAGTCCTTGTATTTGATTGGATTGGCCTGTATTCTTTCCATCAGCTCCTCTTGTTCGACATCGGGTTGAGAAATCACGACGGTGTCTATCGCAATTGACCTTGACAGGCAGTCCGCTGTGATGTTTGCTTTCCCTTACGGTATTCAAATCGAAATCATAAGACTGGATACGGAGGGCCCATCTTAATAGTTTAGCGTTTCCTGTTTCAGTACCTACGTTAAATAACCATAAGAGGCTTCTAGCATCGGTGATGACCCGAAATTTAGTTCCCTCCACGTAATGCCGAAAATGTTGGATAGCAGACAGTACTCCTAAGCATTCTTTCTCGACGGCTGCGTATCGACGTTGAGTACGGTTTAGCTTTTTACTGAAGTAACTAATCACTCGCGTAATCCCATCTTGCTCTTGAACGAGGGCGGCGCCAATGGCCCG
>JASCZW010010777.1:0-34904 GCA_034211315.2 Aedes japonicus | reverse complement strand
CTGCGAATATTTGACGAAGTTTTCATGCGATGTTATGGACGATGAAACTTATGTCCTGGAGGATTACAAGCAGCTTCCAGAGCTAGCTTTTTATTCTTCTGTGGCCAAAAATGCTGCAGCTGAGCATTTAAGAACGAAGAAGGCATCGAAATTTCCCAAAAAATACCTTGTGTGGTAAGCAATTAGCACGTGTGGCAAAGAGAGTAAATCTTTCGTCACTACAGGTACATTCAACAAGGAGATCTATCTGAAAAAGTGTCTGCAGAAGCGATTGTTACCTTTCATCAAAAGTCACAAAGAAAAACGTTTGTTCTGGCCCGATTTGCCATCATGCCCCTATGCTAGAACTGTGATGGAGTGGTACCAAGCAAATCAAGTGAACATTGTACCAAAAACATCAAACCCACCAAATTGCCCCGAGCTACGACCAATCGAGAGATATTGGGCTCTGTTAAAGCGGAAGCTTTCTGGCAAGAAGCAAGGAATCAAAGACATCAAACACGTCTAGCAAATTTGGACAAAAACGGCTTCTACGATTTCGGAAGAGTCTGTACAAACTCTAATGGACGGAGTTAAGCGCCAAGTTCGAAAATTTTATGCAAATACCGAATAACTATGCTTTGTCTTCAAGAATTGTCAAAACACATCCCATGAATCTGAAATAAAAAACTACCACGGATATATAATGCAAAATTTATGTTTTATTCATGTTTTGAGGTGTCCGGATTATTGCGGATATAGACCTTAAACACAATTGGTAGTCGCATCACCTGCCACCTGCCAAGATGGCATCTTGAAAAAAGATATTTGAGAGATTAGAGCTTTTTGAATGGTGTACACATCAGATCAGAGTTCGTTCGGTACGTGGCGCTAGTGTTCATATGAACTTTTTGTAATGTCTGTATTTTGATATAAAGATCATGTACGAGTTCATTGTTTTCAGGAAATTTATTCATGTTATCTTGGTCGACGGCCGACTTCATAGTTGAGAACTTCTACGATTTCTGTGAACTATGTAATGAATGTTTATCGCTAGTGCACGTAAGAGGCACGTGTTTTTGACATCTTCGGGTTAGTCCTTCAAAGAAGTTCTTCACAAAACTTCGGGTAAGTTCTTTAAAACACTTCAGGGAAGTTCTTCAGAGAACTTCATCGAAGTTCTTCAGAGAGCTTTATGAAAGTTCTTCAGTAAACTTCATGGAAACTTTGCAGAGAACTTCAGGGAAATTCTTCAGAAAACTTCAGAGAAGTTCTCCACAAAACTTTGTGTAAGTCCTTCAGAGAACTTCATGGAAATTCTTCGTGTGTTTCTTTCTTTCTTTCTTTATTTCTTTAGCGTTTCCAGCTTTTTGCTTTCGCAATTAGCTTATTGCTTGCTCTAAACTTACTGTTTTAAATTTTTGCATTAGTATGATTATGTGGCAAGTACAATCATACCCTATGCCCAGGGAGTCGAGAAGTTTTCTTAAACGAAAAATTACCTAGACCAGACCGGCAATTGAACCCAGCCATCTTCAGCATGGTGTTGCTTTGTAGCCGCGTCTTTACCGACTGTGCTAAGGGACGACCCGAAAGTTGAGTTAGAACCTTATCGATATTCGGTAGGATCCAGAGTGGATCCAGATCCGTTCCGATTGAATAAAAAAACGTTTTGACAGCTGCTAGAGCGGACGTAGGGCAAAACCAGCCCCGCACTGGCAATAACCGAAACGACATGAGTTCCTGGCTATTGCTATTGCTTGTGTGATGTGTGATGTGTGTATATAAAATGCTATGGGAAACAGGATAGTTGTGTATGGAAGTGAATTGTGTAGGCCGACCTATTTTGACTACTGTACGAACAGTGCATATTCTCTTAATTTACGTCTTCTGTTTTTGTTTTTGTTCATTCTTCTCGACTTCGTTAGACAACGGTTTTTCATCTCTCCCGCTCATTTATCAACGCTGTCAAGTTTACCTCCCGCAGTCAACTGATATTACATATACTTTACGCGTGTTGCCAGAGCCAATGGCGATGCGGCAGGAGCACGATCAGTGCTGCCAGAGGACTTATGTAACAAATGCGCACAAACTCGTTTGTTGCTCCTTTACTGCACATTATTTTCTGTAGGTCTGACCGGCACTCCAGTACCGGTCATTCGATAAGCGGTGGCTAAAAACTCGATGACTTTCACATCTGGCAACTGCAACTGAGAAGCGAGAAATCTTTATACATAGAATTTCAAGGTATCCCAGTCCCGGATGGTTGCACTTGCGCATGAAAAAATGATAATCTATTTGAAATTCCCTCTCATTTCTATGGTCTTCTTACTCGATAAACACTCCATCGAACGTAATTCCCGAATCGGATTTCGGTGGCATGTACCCACGAAAACCGACCCATTTCCGGCCTAGGAAAGGCAGGCAAGCAGTCAGCCGCAACCCTTTTCATCCCATAACATCTTGATTTCCAATTCCGAATGTGAGAAAAAGAAAAATAAGAAAAAAACACCGCAGTCCTTTCTCGAAATGGGAATTGGAAACGGCTCGTAATGTAAGCGTGGAATCCAACCCTCTCCAAAAGGGATACTCGAGAGCCGTAAGACCGTCAATATGTGTACCCAGGCATGATCAAAAATACATTCAACGTTAGACCAGGGTGTGGCCGGGTTTCTGCGCTAATCGTGAATTCATATCTTTCAGAGGGTTTCTTTTTTTTTCTTCTTGACTTGGGGGGAGGGATTGGATTTTCATTTTCATCCGTGCCACTCATCTTCATCATTGTGAGAAGTCGGCCAAATTCAAATTTGTTGTTAACATTCGGGTGGTTTGACTTCGATCCATTTGGGACCGATTTCTCCGCAGTCAACCGAGCATCAGTTTCGGAAGTTTCCACACAAAAATTCCGATTTCCCCATTTGGAATCAAAATAAATGACTGTAGCATGCCGACGGACTATTCGTTCGAATAATTCTCGAAGGCTTTAATGCTCTGATATTATTACCTTCGATTGAGTATAAAAAAAGGATTTGCTGCTTCTTCGGTGTCATTAAATGGCTGACTATGGTGGTTTGCCCTGTCATATCAGTTGCTGAGTAGGCCACGGAATCTGATCAGACCGAGCCAAGTCAAGTCAAGCAGAGGAGCCTGGCAATGAAAAACAACAGATAATAGCATTCTACTATGGGGAGGGAGGGGCTAGAGTGGCACCAGCTGACAGCAGACAACGGGAGCGTATGGCATTAATGAAAATTCTGCTGACCGAGTTCCTAACAGTCATGCCACCCAACCCAACGACGTCGAGCAGGAGAAGATTGAGAAAATACCAAAAAATGGATTTCGAGCTACACCATCATCGGGTCAGTTCGGGCTTCCTAAGTTTTCCCATTCGGTTCGGTTGGGGCAGAAGACTGAAATGCAATAAACATTTTCCCCCACCTCTCTTCAGCGCCTTCGCCATCAACAACTATGGAACAATCCGCTGGAACTATGGTGGGTCGGAAAAAGCAACTCTTCTGCTCGGCTGCCAGGAGCTTCTCCCCGGTCGGTGGTGTGGTTATGATGTAATATGTGGGAATATATTGGCTTCCACTCTCTCGCTTTTGCCCCACATGGGACTGTTCATAAGCTCGTATAAATTTATTAGTTTTTCGTCTAGTCTAGGTTTAGAGGTTTGTTGATCTTGCTTGGGTCAGGAATAAATTTTATCTCCATCAGCATGCTCGCTCAGCATAATTAAAGGTGCTGCTTGCTGTTCAGAATGCAATTTCATGGCACTTGGAAATTCAAGCATTTAATTTATACCTATTTGGAGAGTTTCCATTACGATATGAAGGGATCTCGATATGGCGACTTATAGGAGTGTTGTATGATGTATGATATGTACTACCAGCCATTGTAGCACGGAAACTAAGTCCGACAGCAATGGGCTCTCCTCGCTGTTAGACTTGATCAAGCACTTTAATAACCACTGATTATCCTAATCATGTCATTGCATGAAGCGCCAAAGGGGTTGGATGGATCGATAGACAACATCACTTATACGTATCCACAGGAATACAAAGAATCTCCTTCCAACAACAAGATTGAACAATTGGTCACAAGAGCAAGCTATCTAACATGAGGATGCCCCAAATGGGCAGGGAGAAGAGTCCGCCCTCTATTCACAAACTGTTAGCAATGGAGAGTTGGCATTCCCACTCTCCCCATCGAGAGTGCTTCAATCGGGTGCCCTGATGGTCCCTCCCATTCCCATGAAATATTTATATAATAGTGTATATATTTATGTAAATGAAAATACTAAAAGCATTCGTATCTATTATATATGATCTTTGATCCTGAAGTGCAAGAAATGTTGTAGAGTGTTAAAGTGTAGAGTTCTGTTATTCCTCTTTTAAGCACTTCACCAAAACCTCAACTTATAGGAGTGTTCAAACATAAAAATCGCAGTTGAAGAACGTTGTTTCTGCAGCGTTTGTTTGCGTTCCAGTTTGATGCGTCATCTATCGCGTTTTTGCCGCGGCTAAAGCGCATGTTTCCTTCATCCAATAATTTCATTCCACTTTCACAAAGCAACCATTCATAATCGTTACCATCACTATGGAGGAATCCAGGTAACGCCAAAGTGAGGTTAAATGTTGTAGATGGCGCTCATTCAATAGAGTTTTCCGAGCTGTCCAAGGAAAGTAACTGGTGATAAAGATAAAAGTGAGAAAATCGAGGATAGTGAGGATACTGATCAATTCCGTACAGTTTGAACACATAGCTAGAAAGTTATTATCATTTTCCAGTTACTACGATGTTTAACCCTCATTTAGGTTTTACTTCGATTTCTCAATATTTGTTGGAGAGGTACAGAGTGGTTCGAATTCCCGCCGCAAAACTCACTGTTACAGCAGAGCTTGCTGTAATCCTTATTTGATGAATTTACTAGGGGCAAGACATTGAGCAATCCTGAGTAACTCTGAGCAATTTTGAGCATCTCTTATTCACAGGTTCATATGATGCTATTCAACATTCATACCTTTTGTAAAGATTGATTTTGACAGTGAAATGCATAATCCAAACAAGAAAGTAGCTGTCGTGAATGGTTACCGTATCAACGTTGTGGTAATTCTCACACGCTATTCATCATATTAATATGTAGTTGATAATAATTTGTGTAGATTGTATTGTTTCAGCTTGGTTTGAACTTGTGTAGATTCCCCAGCCCGGAAGCTCAGCTTGTTGCTAGCCCACATCTACTATTAACTGGAGGCCATCCCGTGTGAAAATTAATTGGTCGCGCCATCATCGCCCCCCCCACGCTATGAATGCATCCTTAAATGATCCTACAGAACATTCGCTTCTGGACTCGGGACTTACTTCGAAACCAATTCCTTTGCAAATACTGCGAGCTATTTTGCCTGAAATAAAGGCTTCTCACGATACCATAATAAAAAGTTTTCCCGAGACAACAAACATACTTTTGTTATTGGTTGCCAAAGGTTACCACCGTTACCAGGTTATCACACTGTAACCATCCAGTACCCATTAATGGGTAAAATATCACCATTTCAAACTTAAGTGGGTTAACTCCTTTAATGGGTAAAACCATTTTACCCATTAATGGGTAAAAAACCTGTACGTCAGGCTATTGGGTATTTTTACCCATTTTCTAAAATGTTTGTTATTTGAGAAATGGGTATGAAATACCCATTTTTCAAAACGTTTGTTATTTGGAAAATGAGTATGAAACACCCATTTTTCAAAATGTTTGTTATTTGCGAATGGGAATGAAATACCAATTTTTCGTGATTTGTTTTTACTTGTTATATTGAATAATTAGCATGAGAATAAACATATAGTAGATCGCAATAACTGTTTAATTCGTAACAACCATTCCTTAGCCACAGGCCTTTTACCTCACAGGTATGTCAAGTTCGGGTGTTTTTAGACGGCAAATATTCCGGCGACGGGGTGGTCCATTGAAGTGGTCATCACATCGGGATCATCCAGAGAGATTCCTACATCGCCCAAACTATTCCTGGTTTCCGTGGAATATATCTGATGGGATTTAATTTTGAGTTCAACTTGACGAAAACTTGGATGTTACGCTCCGGAAGTAACACGTATTCGGAAGTACGATTCAACTGATGAAATTGAAGCATTTATTTTAATAAATTAATAACGTACCTCTCAGTTTTTGGAAGCTTTCGCTATCCAATTCAACCTCCAGTACTTCTATATTTTTTCGCGTTTTGGTGGACTGGATTCCACGAAGTTTTTTATTTTATTTTTCGAACAGCGCACTTTTAACCTAGCTTTTAACTATACAAAGTTAGTCAGGAAAATGCTAAGATATTTTTTTCCCATTAATGGGTAGAAAAATACCCATCTTTTGGTCTCTCATTGAAAATAAAAATTGGGTCTTTAGTATGCATTATTTTGATTTTAAAAGTACCCATTTTTTGACAGCTTCATATACTACATAAAAAAATGGGTATATTTTGCCAATAATGGGTACTGGACGGTTACAGTGCACCGACCATTTCAAGCCAGTGCTGCCAGAATACTTTAGATCAGGTTATAAATTATACAAATTGATGGAAGCGGATGCATTCTACGAGCAAACGTGAGTTTTAGATCAAATATAGAGTGAAGCTGTTTTTCGTTTTCGCACACATTTTTTTTGGCATTCCATCACTCTATATCTTGGGGAGAGAAAATCATAAGGTTGTGCAAATTTGATAGATCTGAGTAATTTTGATGGAACAAGTTACTCACGAGAAAGCTGTCTTGCCCCTTGCGAATTACATGTCCAATTTTTACCGTGTATCGCATACCAACTCGTCTTCTAATTTGGTCCTTAAACCACACGAAGCCAATTTAAATCTGAAGTGTTGACCCATGAATCAACAGCAGCTCAGTTGTTTACGTCAAAATTGATAGATTTCATTAAACAAAATTCAATATATTTCTCAAAATTATTTTTATGTCAGATGGACAGCGGCCATTACAAGTCCGTATATACAAGCCTTGCTCAAGACTATGCAAACACAATCAAAACTTCTCGAGAACTTTTTATGACTGGGCAGTTTAACAGTTAAATATAAGTATTAAAACACTTAATTTCTGCTGAACAGTATGCAAAAATGTCAGAAGAACTTGAGGAGCTCTATAGGCACGTAAAGACAATACCCGTTAGATAGGTTTATTAATTTGTAACTATTAAGAAAATCAAATTTCAGCTACAAGTTTTTCTGTTTCAAAGATTTATAAATTTAATATATGAAGCTATGAGTAATTACAAATACGTGAAGATGAACATATAAAAATAAGTTATTTCAAACCCGTACCAAGAGTTTTCATTGACATAAATAGTATTTCGAAAATTCATATAACGTCTCTAAATGGATGTGCATCAAGTCTTATCAAATTAAAAAATTCTAATTTTAATTCAGATATCATGATAAAGCTTTTATTTTCCAACATATTATCCATTTTGTAATGTACTTCAAAGGTTTAGTAATACACAAGATCAACCACCTGATGTAATTTTATTATCACTGAAGTTTAAAAATTCATAATTTAAAAACAATTCCTCTCCAAATAGCAATCTTGATTTTCAAAACATTCAAAGACCTTTAAAAATCCAAATTGTCATTATAATTAAATTTAATTGGCTTCTGTGTAGTTTAAGGACCAAATTAGAATACGAGTTGGTGCGATACACGGCAAAAATTGGACACGTAAAATTTGTTGTTATAAAAACTTGTTTTCCTTGAAAGTGCCCATCTTGCGATGCATGACGAACTTTTAGACAATTATATTAACCATATTAAGAAAAAAAAATCATTCAATTCTAGAGAGTCGTTTTTGCAAATTGACTTTAAATCTGAAAATATTTTTTTAACGTGTAAGAAATCGATGTTACCGTTTTTAAAAAAAATTTAAAAGCTCAGACAATTTTCTAAAAGTCACTTAAATATTACTTTTTTGTTAGTCTTGTCTTTTTTAAGTTATGAAAACGACGTCTTTTTTAAGACATGAAAACGTTGTTGTTCGAAAAACTTTTTCCGTAGAAGTGCCTAAGGTCTGTATCCGCCAATAATCCGGACACCATAAATAAAACATAAATTTCGCATTATATTTCCGTCGTAGTTGTTTGTTTCAGATTCATATGATGTGTTTAACAATTCGTCAAGACAAAACATAGTTATTCGGTATTTGCATAAAATTCTCGAACTTTGCGCTTAACTCCGTCCATTAGGGTTTTGTACAGATTCTTCAGAAGTCTTTGTCCAAATTTGCTGGAACTGTTTGATGTCTTTGATTCCTTGCTTCTTTCCAGAGTGCTTCCGCTTCATCAGAGCCCAATATCCCTCGATAGGTCGTAGATCTGGGCAATTTGGCGGGGTTTTTGGTACAACGTTCACTTGATTTGCTTGGTACCACTCCATCACAGTTTTAGCATAGTGGCATATCCATTTAAAGACGATTCAAATATGACGTCCGCTATTATTTTAGATTTATCAGCCTCCTTCTATCACAATTTTTCTCATACCTTTTACACATTCTGTAACAAATCTTGACATTCCAGCCGCCCCCTTATCCCCCCCTCCTCCAAAGACATACGAAGCCATGATTGTATCGCTCCTAAAAGGGAAGATCTGAACAAGCAGTTAGTTTTGGTTCTGTTTACTGGTGTCAAGGGAAATTTAATGTTTTTGACCCTTTTCAAATGTTAGTCTAGATGATTGTTGTTTTTACCAAATGTTCAAAACATGCAATTCTTCTATGACTGAAAATTTATTGGATGCTATAGGGGTGTTAAGGACATGAAAAAGTTGTTGTGAGAAACACTTTTGTTCCTTCAAAGTGCTCATCTTGCAATGTATGGTGATTTATTAGGCAATTATATTGCTTTTAAGTTAAAAAAATTGGATTTAAATTTTTAAATATTTTTTTGTGTCATCACTTCATCACTTTTTGTTAGTCTTGTTTTTTTTGGGTTATGTTGACTTAAAAAACTTGTTGTTTGAAAAACTTTTTTTTTAAAAGTGCTCATCTTATATTACCTTAATTAAAAAAAAAAATCGTCCAATTCTAAGATAGCCATTTTTTGGAAATAGACTTTAAATTTTAATGTTTTTTAGCGTGTACAATTTACAATTTTTACTTTTACAATTTTTACAAATATTTTCATAAAGTAAGGACGATTTTCTAAAACTTACTCATACATCACTTTTTGTAAGTCTTTTCCTTTTTGAGTTACATTGAATCGATCAAAAAACTTAATCCCTTTTCAAATTGTAGTTTCCAAACATTTTGAAAAAACAAAGTATGCAAAGTTGCTTGAAAAGACATAGCCTACACAACCACAAAGTTTCATTAGATTCTAAGAGGGTGCTGCCAACCACTGGATGAGTTGGCGTGAAATTCGTCATATGTGACCCCGAAAGTAAAATGGCTGTATGAAATCGCAGACTGAGTAAAAGTGTACATTGTCTTCCCTGAAGTAGTTCTACATCATATCTTCCATCTGGAAAATATAAAAAATATGTATAGGTTTAAGGCCTCATTGACGAACTAAAACATCCTGAATATGAAGAAGTTCAGAAAAAATGGCTTATTAATAGTGCAAAGCGTTGTTATAGAAGATGATACAAATGCAGAAGTATTATTGAATTCTTGTTGATAAACGTTAAACATTTTTCTATTGTTCTGGGATATTCTAGGTTTTCCAAAAAGTTCCTGAGCTCAGAATACCAGATCTACAGTTGTAACAGTATCTTTTAGGGTTATATGTGGTAACGTATTCAAACATACTAAATGAACCTTATGGAAGGTCAACCGTCATTATTTGATAATTTTGTGTTGTTTTAGGTCAGCCAAACTGTCCTTGAGTTCAGAACTTAAGATCTACAGTAATAACTATTGCTTTTTGGGTTATACAAAGTTACGCTATGTATTCAACAATATTTGTGAATATTTTCCAACGAAAAAAAAAACATTTTGAGATAAATTGGCACGAGTCAAGATCATCAAATAGAGAACGCCAGTGCTTTTGAAAGCAATTCCCTTGTGTATCCGAAAATTGGTCGTTCGTGATGTGCAAAACGGTGAATCGCACCGGGCTGTCGCTAAGAAGGTACAGTATCAGTAAGGCAGCAGTTGGCAAAATTCTTCTGAAGCTTAAAACGTTTGGATCAGTGGTGGATCGCCCTGGTAGAGGCAGGAAGCGGAAAACGGATGCGAGAACGGACACCAGGATCATGCGCGAAGTCAAGAAGAACCCGAAGGTAACTGTCCGCGAGATCCAGGAAACCCTTCAGTTATCAATTTTTTCAAATTTTCAAATTTTCATTTTAACAAAATTTGAAAATTTGAAAATTAATTGAAAATTTGAAAATTTGAATATTGGAAAATTTGAAAATTTGAAAATTTTCAATTTTCTTATTTTCAATATTCTAATTTTCTAATTTTCCATTCCAATTTTCCAATTTTCCAATTTTCCAATTTTCCAATTTTCAATTTTCCAATTTTCCAATTTTCCAATTTTTCCAATTTTTCCAATTTTCCAATTTTCCAATTTTCCAATTTTTCCAATTTTTCCAATTTTCCAATTTTCAATTTCAATTCCAATTTCCAATTTCCAATTTCCAATTTCCAATTTCCAATTTCCAATTTCCAATTTCCAATTTCCAATTTCCAATTTCCAATTTCCAATTTCCAATTTCCAATTTCCAATTTCCAATTTCCAATTTCCAATTCCAATTTCCAATTTCCAATTTCTAATTTCCAATTTCCAATTTCCAATTTCCAATCTCCAATTTCCAATTTCCAATTTCCAATTTCAATTTCCAATTTCCAATTTCCAATTTCAATTTCAATTTCAATTTCAATTTCCAATTTCCAATTGCCAATTTCCAATTTCCAATTTCCAATTGCCAATTTCCATTTTTCCAATTTTCCCATTTCCAATTTTCCAGTTTCCCAATTTTTCAATTTTCCAATTTCAAATTTTACATATATACCAATTTTCCATTTCAACAAAATTCCAATTTTACAATTTACAATTTCTAAGTCACAAATTTTTTAAATTTTTTGTTATGCATTTACCTCGGTTAACAATTGGCTGGTTTATCTTTTTGTAAATTTTGCATATGTTGTTATATCTTATTTTGCATTAAAATAAGTTTTTAATCAAATAACGATAAAACAAATGCTCTTATTTTTACAAGTTTAAACTTCTTACTTTTTATTTGCGAACTTCCCAATTTTCTTATTATTCAATTCATCAACTTTCAACCAATTTTCCAATCCAATTTTCCGTAATTAAAATTCTGTCATTAATTTTCAAATATAATTTTTCCTTATTTATGATCTCCCAACCAGTTTCCGATTTCCCACAATTCCAATTGTATTATTTTCTGATTTAATAAATGTACAATTTTAAAATTGGCCTTAGAACTTTTTTTGTAAGAAAATGATCAATTTCTCAATTGTCAAAATTGTAAAAACAACAGCAATTTTTCTTAATTACTTATTTGCAATCGCTTCATTGGCCGATTTTCCAATTTTCCAATTATTAAATCTTAGGTTTTTCGATTAACTGAATGTCTATTTTCCCAGCATTCTTCTTTTTCAATTATGGAATTGTTAAATTTTCAGGTTTTTAGTTGAATGTTCCCATCTTCCAATAATCTCAGTATCCCAATTTTGCTTTCGATATTTTAATGTTCTAATTTAGTCAATAATTCTATCTACAAAAATTTTCAATTTACAGTTTTCCAATGTCTTAATTTACATTTTTTTAAATTTTTCAATTTTTCAGATTCGGAATTTTATTGTTTATTTTGAAGTAAACCTGATTACCAATTCACTTATTTTCAATATTCCAATTGTATTTTTAGTCCTCAAGTTTCCAATATTATTATTTCATATTATGAATTTGCAATTTTAGTTTTCGAATTTTTCAATTTTCAGGCGGTCTAATTTGGAAAAAATTATTTTCCAATGTTTTCAATTTTCATTTTGTCCAATATTTCATGTATCCAATTTTGCAATTTGAGCTCCAATTTTTAAATCATTCCGATTTAACTATTTCCGTATTTTTCAATTGGTGAAAGTTAAGATATTTCCCATTTGGCAGTTTTCTATTGTTTCAAATTTTTCGAAAATTTTCCATTGTTATTACTCCTCAATATTCCAATTTGTAAATATTAAAATTTTTCAAATTTCCTAACACTCCAATTTTCTTATAATTAAATTTTGCAATTAATCCAGTTTTCCATTTGTCCAATTTAGCAGTGGCTCATATATCGAGATGTTGAAATTTTCCAACATCTTTATGTTTCTTTTTATTCCCCAATTTTGTGGTTTTCCAATGTTCCAGCTTTTTTCACATTTATTGCTCAATTTTATTCTTTTCCCTGATTTTCAATTTTTTCTAGCTTGAAATTTTCCAAACTTGCACTTTTCCAATATTTTATCGATTCAATTTTCCGAAATCGCGTTCATCTGCTTTGGCAAATTATTCATTTTTCAGCAATATTAAATTTTCCAAAATTATTATTTTCCAGTTTTTCTGAAATATCAATTTTAAATTTTTTCCAAGTTCCCTATTTTCGGATTTTTCAATTTTACAATTTTCCAACTTACGTTTCAATTTTAATATTTTCAAATTTTGAAATTAACAGATATTTGTTGTCAAAATTATCTATATTGTTTTGTTACTTTCCAATTTTCTTCTTTTTTATTTTACAATTCAATATTCAAATTTTTCTTGTCTCAATTGTTGCAATTCAAGCTACATTCGTTAAAATCCTTATAATTTCTTAGCTGTAATGATAAATTTATGAAATTTTCGATTTTATGATTTTCGAATTGAATTTTGTTCGGTCAAATGATTTTCTTATTTGATATGTTTCCATGCATCCTGTTGTTTGACGGTGCAACTGTCTTATTAAATAAGTGTCGAATATTTAGGTTGTTGATAGCTAAATTTTATCAATTTTTCGTTTTGATCATATTCTAATATTTGACTTTTCCAATATTCCTAATTATTTCACTAATATTCTTTCAATATTTCTCCAATATTCCTCCAATATTCCTCCAATATTCCTCCAATATTTCTCCAATATTCCTCCAATATTCCTCCAATATTCCTCCAATATTCCTCCTCCAATATTCCTCCAATATTCCGACAATATTCCTCCAATATTTGTTCAATATGTCTCCAATATTCCTTCAATATGCATTCAATATTACTCCAATATTCATCCAACGTTCCTCCAACATTCTTCAAATATCTCTCCAATATTCCTCCGAAATTCCACCTATATTCGTCGAATATTTATCCTTTATTCCTCCAATATTCATCCAATATTCCTCCTATGTGCTTCCAATATTCCTCAAATATTCCTTCAATATTCCTCCAATATTTCTCCAATATTCCTCCAAATTTCCTCCAATATTCGTCCAATATTCTTCTAATATTCCTACAACATACTTCCAATATTCCTCCAATATTCCTCTAATATTTCGTCAACATTCCATCAATATATAGTCAATTTTCCTCCAATATTTCTCCAATATTCCTCCAATATTCCTCCAATATTCCTCCAATATTCCTCCAATGTTTTGCCAATATTCCTCCAGCATTTCCTCAATATTCCACGAATATTTCTCCAATATTTATCCAATAGTCCTGCAAAAGTACTCCATCTTTTATTTGTTCAAGTTTCTCAATGCGTATACCAATATTTAAATGTTTCAATATTTCAATTTAACAGTTTCTATTTGTTTAAATTTTTAATTTTTTTTTCGATTTTTCAATTGATCAATTTGTAAATTTTTCAATATTTTCAATTTTCAAATATTTCGATTTTAAATTTTTTTTCAATATTTCAATTTTTGAAATTTTGACTTGTTTTTATGGATAAATTTTTATTATTTTTCAATATTTTCAATTAATTTATTTTTTAGTTTGAAGTTGAAGAAATACACATCTGTCAAGAAAAGCCATAAGGGCTGTTGTTAATAAATGGAAGTTACTAATGTTTTTATTCTCATTTCCTAGCTCCAGTTTTCCAGTTTTCCTATTCTTAAAATTTGTACATCTTCATCTGTTCATATTTCCAACTTGGCAATCTTCCACCATTACAATTTTCCATTATCCCAATTTGCATCAACATTAGAATTTTTAAATTTGATTTTATGATTTTCTCCCTAAATGATATTTTTATTGTCAGAATATCGATTCCACAAATTCACAAATTCATCCAAACTGTCCTTGAATTCAGAACATAGAATCTACAATTTATTTATTTTTAAACACTTTAATAAAAATTGTGAGCATATTAAAGATATGTCCATTTAGAATCCGGAATTATAAAATCATCTGTATCGTGGTAACGGATTGACGTCCAAGTAACAAATAAGTTTAATACATCAAAACAAAGATAATGCACTACTATTAAAGGCAAAAATATTAATACAAATCATTTCTCTTCTCTATTCCTCCCATCCAACACTGCACACCTCCGGAGTCAACTTCCTTGGCACATTTGTTCCACATTTTGGTTATTTGAGTCGCGTTCAGAGCCGTTTTCCACTTTTCTTAAGTTTCCACTTCATTATTGCCCAAAATCTCTCGATGGGCCGGAACGGTGGGCAGTTTGGTTGATTTATGTTTTTATAGATGAAATCTACGTTACCATCGCGGTTTTTGAGGAATTCTTCCTTGTAAAGCTTCGAGTCCATCGTTTTATTTGTCATGGACACTTTGATCTTTGCTCCGCAGATGCATTTATAAGTCACTTCCTTTTCCCACAATTACATGTTAAGCGCTGCCAACAGAACTATCTGGTGTAAAAAAAGGCAATCAAAATATGTGTATCCACGGTCAAAACTAATATACTCTGTTCATGAGTATTGTTTGCTCACAATGAGATAAGTTTGATAGTTTGATAATCATCTTGACCATGTCGTTACAAGCATATGGCTTTTCTCAGAGCATTTGTGAGAACAACGCAGATTCGTCAAAATGTGCTTGTTTTACTCCTGGTAAGATTGAGAACTCTCTGGTGTGCTTCAGCTTGCTCACAACCCAGCCAGGTGTTGCAATGCACTGTATTCGCTGTACTTATGTTCATTCTTACATCAGTTTTGTTATCATTGGGATAAACATTTCTATCTGTTGATGAATAAATAATAAATAAATCAATAAATAAATGAAATTAGGGAAGGTTTCGGAAACGGTAAATATCAAACCGCGACAACTGAATCAGTTCCGTCAACATAAATTACAAATTTCATCTTGTCTGACCTGCTTAACAATGGAAGTGACCTACACCAGGTTGACAAGTACACATTTAGAAATTTTTCTTAACAAGACGTAATAAATGTATATAAATAGTCGGAGAACGTAAACAAAGATTTCATGTAAAAGTATGTCTTCTAAAACTGACAAACACGCAATTCGACAAAAGATGTTTTTGATATTATCTCATGTCTTTCAAATCATTCTTATGTGCTAAATTAAGGACACTTGCATGTGTTGATCTCAGAAGACAGAAATTTACATGACATTTTGATAGTATGTATGATTTAAATTTGGTTCCATTTCCAAAGTCGTTGTGTTAGGACCAAGGAATCAATTATTCTCCAAAATCCATGAAAAACTTGCAGCAAAGAGCAGGTCGATAGTGTTTGTCCCAACCATTTGCCAACCATAAAATGTTGCAAATGTATTTGTTGACAACTAAGATCAAAAATACATTGTGTTTTTTTTCCAGTGTGTTAAATTGAG
This sequence comes from Aedes japonicus, assembly GCA_034211315.2. Classification (NCBI taxonomy): domain Eukaryota; kingdom Metazoa; phylum Arthropoda; class Insecta; order Diptera; family Culicidae; genus Aedes; species Aedes japonicus. The sequence continues at coordinate 19,129 of JASCZW010010777.1, read as the reverse complement.
GATCATTTTTCAGGCCAAAATTTCATATAATTGGATCAAAGCATCTCTACTTCGCAATATTTGAAAATCATTCTATCATAATCAGAAATAATAATTGCAAGCCGTATATCTCGCTTTCTTTACAACAGAACTAGCTTTTTCCTATCTTATTCAAGTTGCAGAAAACCATAGTTGCGTGTTGCTTTTGTTTTGGAAATTTACAGCTGGCAACAAGTCGGAGATAAGGTGAGTTTTTAGGAAATCATTTTCTTAGTTAGAGACTGTTAGTTTAATCATTTGTGATTCGCTTCAATTTCTCTGTTGAGTACTTTTAGAATATTACGCTTTGTTATAAAAGCTGGATAGCTAAGATTGAGCGTGTGCATTTAATAGTTGCCAAGTTTCTCACTTATGGCGCTACAAGCGCAAAAAAGGTCGCCTGAAAGAAGTTTTTTATGAATATAGTAGTTAAAGTTCGAAGTGCAATTTTAATCTAAATGTTATGCTGAAATGCTGAAAAACAAATTGACGATTCCAAAGCATGCTGAAAATATTAATTGATATGAGAATGGAAAATCATATGATATGATTTACACGTCACACCCTCTCATTTCTCTATTATCCAAATGACAACAATGCCCAGGATACGCCAACCAGCATCACCATGTTTCAGCTGGCAGTCTTTTGTGATCATACACGCAAAAAATAAGCTGTAGTAGAAACTACCATTTCGAGGGTTAAATTAAGCGCAATCACCAACAATTTTCAGCTGACTATGAATGCGTTTGATTTTACCATGCCTGCGATTAGATCAACCATGGTGCGATTGATATCAAAATGAGGTCTGTCAAATATACCACAAATGTTGAAGGTTTTACAATAAACGTATTTGACTGAAATTTCATGGTAGTTTTAAAGATAGGCATAGTCGGGTAAAATGATAGTTTTTAATGTAAGATTTTTCTGTGTATGACTCGTGGAGGCTTGAGGTAGGAACTGATGGGAACAAAGGTCGGTCGCATCATCCTTCGGGGTTGTCAACTGACCATTTTGAAGCGCAAATCGATACAGGTTCATGTAAGGTTCAAACTGTGGAAGAATGAGTTTATTTTCAATTCTCATTTTGCATTGCGAAATTTTGGCATGTTGCGTTTACGAACAAACCAAATACACTACCGGCTAAAATAATCATGAATCGATTGTTAACACGTGAAGGGTTTCTATTATATTCTTCTATGCATATATCTTGTAACGAGAGTAGTAGTTGTAAAGTGGTTTTATTTGTTTGCGCATACCTGATTTTACTTAGAACTAAAAACTACTGAATTCCACATAATAACTCTTCCATGTAATTGAACAGAATGTCATTTGAGAGTTGTAAATCAATCATATTGTGCAACTCCTGGTGTCCTTACCACGTCCTTGTTGACCAATTAGGGAAGAGCAGGTAGACATCTATTCCTCCATTTCAGAGACTCCTCCCATCCTTCAGTAATCAGTAATCAACTCCTCCTTCCCAGGTGTAATCATTTCTTCGTCAAGGTTATGACAGCCTTGCTTGAAATCGCTTTCTAACCGTTCGAGGTTCAGGGCGAAAGCCCTATCGAATCTGCGCCAAGATTACACTTTTTCCCGGGTCCCGATCGAGCGACACAGAGAAGACGATAATTATATTTTCGGATCTTTGTCCTGGCAGCAACTTTCCCATGAGACGACCGGCTTCATTGCTGGCTGGTAACAATCATAATGACATTGTTGATTGTGTCATAATAGAGGAGGGCGATAATGATGATAGGACTGAGTGGTGCCATTATTTTCAATCCTAACTCAAGGTGTATCTGTTACCTCAGCGAGCTCGATTTGGCAACACTTCTCCCGCAAGGATAACCGTTCAAAATTTCCCAAACATTTTCCAGAATGAACCTCCGTTGAGTGAGATGGCTGGGGCGCAAAGAAAGGCAAATTGGTAGGAAAATAGTAACGTCATTAGAGCTGGTAGCGACGATAATCACCGCTCGGGTATCAGTTCCTTTCTGAAAATTCTTTTGACCATCCTCGCATCAAGTGGAGAAGGAAAATCTCCTGGAAAGGGGGTTGACAACCAGAACCAACTTGAAGGTAATTGCAACAACATTAAAGCTACACCACTCATCGCGAAGCCATCTGGGTTATCCACAATGACGACTGCAGTTGATGTTTTTTTAATTCTGTCTCTGTCACCTTGAGAAATCTCGAATCACAGTAGTGTGTGAATAACCGATGACAAAGCAGGAATCGCTAAGCGCTGGTCACACAACGTACAACTTACTTTCTCAGAAGTCGCGAGTCGAACGAATGGGAATAAATGACAGCTTCTGTAGTGTGTTGGCTTGCTATGACCGGATATTCCGAATAATTCCGCACTTGTCAACTACCGGGCGAACAGGGGCGAAGTGTTGAGTGGTTTCGCCGGTGTGAAGCATTAGTTACACAATATTCCGAATGTGTTTTACACTACTACACATACACATACTACACATTTTGAGTGTTAAATTAAGCACAACACCAACAATTTTTTAACTGACTATAAATGCGTTTGATTACCAGGACTGTGATCTGATCAATCATGATGAGATTGATATCAACATGAAGTCTGTCAAATATACCACAAATGTTGAAGGCTGTACCACAAACGTAGTAAGTTTGACTGACGGGTTATTAGTACACGACACTGAAGAAGTCTGCACATTGTATGTATGTATGTATGGTAGCCACCATCCCCTCTAGCCCTTGGCTTGGATGCAGCTCCACTTAACAGCAAGATCAAATTGGGCCACCGATCTGAATTCGCACTATCGCTGTATGAAGGGCCAAAAACGGAGGGGTGGACCCGTAAGCAGAGACACTTACACGAAATCCACGGGAAATTAAGAATCTCCTTCCAACGATATGATCCAACAAATCGAATAACACAATTCGCAATACTCATTAAGCTTTCTACAGGATGGCTTGTTAAGAAGGGCGCGTCACTCTCCCTGAAACTGTTGGAGTAGAACTCGCAGCACCACACTCGAATCGGTAGGATAAGAAATGATACTGTTTGTTCCCTCTAGACTCAGGCAGTCAATCAAACCATCGTCCAGTTTCAGCTTGAATGATACCCTGGTGCTCCCTCCCAACCCAGTATTTATTATATTTATATAAATATAGATGTAATGTAATAATAATATGTTATATATGATTATATAGTAGAGCAAAAATTATATAAGGATATTTAGTTAAATTATGTAATAGTTGGAGTTCACGAGCCTATGATAACCATGTTAAACTAAATTAATTAACCTGCTGAAATAATAATATTAAGGCAGTAATAATAATATGCAGCTTCGTACCACTTTGTATCACTGATGGGTGACTGTATCTCTGGAATGTGAAGGTCATCTTGTTATTCATTGAGGTATAAATATCAATAAAGCATTCAATTGTATATAAAACCATAATATTATATTATTACGTATTTAATCATGACATATAGATATATAACCTTCTGGAATGAAGAGCATTTATTAATTTTGATTATTATTTGATATAATGTAATAAAATAATTATACCGGCCGGATCACCAAACTGAAGCAATTAAAATTTTATTAATTATTTTATTACTTCTTCCATAATATTATATTTATGATATGCAATTAATAATGATGAACAGCTGTGTTCCTCTGAACCGCTCAAATAGTAGTTGATGATCGTGTACTGAAATGTTAAGGTCATATTACGCCATTTAATGGAAAATATAATGAAGGAATTAAAGGTTGAGTGGTCGAGAGAGTCGTCAACATTTCTATTAATGAAAATATGCTAGAGCTTGTAAAAAACATGCATCATATAATAACACATACTAGTATCTACACATCTATATATACATCCATTGCTACTTTCGAGAAGGCCACTCCGACGGTGCTAGATACAGCTGAAAATTGATCCCCATTCTTACTGCTGCTTCTACCAGAAGATGATCATCCTATAACCGCAAGACCTCCTCTCCTAAACTGTATGGTACCTGAGAGAAATTTACCTTTCTGGCGTAATACATGTAATGAAATATACAGAATTAGGCTATGAATAAACAATGTCCTATAAGATAAAATATATAGTGAGGGTATATTGTAATATGAATTGAAAATTACATGTGTGCCGACTGCTGTTTTGTTGCAATTGTAGACAAACTTGCGCATCCATTATGAACCAGAAAATTTAGGCAATGTATGACCGCCATGAAAAAAAGAATTTTAAATTTTAAATTATTTTGTAATACCTGACGACCTGGAAGACCTGAAAGATATGAGAATGGAAAATTATGATATGATGTACCGGTCGCACCCCCTCACTTCGCTATTGTCGGATTGACAACATTGCCCAGGCTACGCCAACCAGCGTCTCCATGTTTCAGCTGGCAGTCTTTTGTGATCATATGACTCGTGGAGGCGTGAGGTAGGAACTTGTGAGGACCAGAGGTCGGTCGCACCCTCCTGCCAAGTTGTCAACTCACCATTTGAAGCGCCTTGACACTGGAAGAAGTATGCACATTGGTATCGATCAAGATAAGCAATAAAATTAGTTGGAATGTAAAGGAAAGTACTACTCTTTCTTCTCATTTCTAGTTACAGGTATTGCACTAAACAGCTCACACCTTCTAGGATGGTTTCGGAGGTTAAATTCCCTCCAGAAGGTTGCCAGCGCCAGCATATAATATACCATGAGCAACAAATCCACTATGTACAATTAGGAATTACAACGAACCTTACCTGCCCTTTACCATAGAGGCGTAGCCAGGAGGAGCAAAATGGGGCCTTAAGCCCCATGTTTTATTTCAATTTTTTGTTATTTATTTGTAATGTTTGTCAGATTGCGGACTTTGCCTCAATGAAAAAGTCAAATTACGCGAGAAGCTTCGATTCTCTGATAAGTGTTTAGCGAAAAAGTGCAAAAAGTGGACATTCATGAGAATTTTTTTTATTTAGCAAAGACTAGAAAATTCATTTCAATCTTTTCCTTTTAATCAAGAATCTAACCTATCTAACCTAACGTATCTTGTAATGTACTTTTTTTGTGTTGGGGCGTAGAGCCACTGAGTTCATTGAATTGAACTTTGTGGTATGTAGTGTACTTAACTGTACTGTACTTACTATTAGACAAGTAATGATTGCTTTATTTCTACTTGCTGAAAGTTGAAACAGCTATACTCGATTCAATGTTCAATTTTTGCCAATCAAAGCTTATATTTATTCCAAGTGATAGCTTTCGGAAACACGATAATACTTGATTGAAACTTAATTCATAGTTGAGAGTGTGTCAATGAAAAGTACAGGAAATATGTGCCCTAATGAGGTTTATGGATTCAAATTCGGTCTATCGTTAAAAATTGTCTGTCTTTAAATTTTCGGCATATTGACATGTCAATGAGGTAATACTACTGTACGTTTTTGATGTTCAGGGTAAAAATAGTGAATTAATATTTACTTCGAACTTTATGTATAGGCCGAATCCTAGATAAATAAACTCACATTAGAGCACCTTTCCCTATTTGCCCCGTTTAACGTTACTGTAGTTTTGTATTATTTAGAACACGTTAATCATATCTTACAGTTTGATTCAGAATTTTTAAATATTGTTTCCGATTCCAAGAGATTTTTATGGAGCATATGCTACGATATTATCCGAGCGAGAAGACACGAATCACTCGCATCTTAGAAGTATAGATATCCGAAACAATACGAAACGCCTTATGCTCTATAACAAAATAGTGCGTAATAAAGCATGAGTGCTCAAACTTTTATGCAATGCTTGGAAGCAAACTCTTTTTCGTAATGTTTTTTATTTGCCTGTACTCACCGGGCTTCTGCTTATTTACTATCAACTGCTATCTGCATCAATCAAGTAGAAGCTTCTTAAGAATTATCTACGCTAATCCATTTAAAATTGCGTATGAGAAATTAAAAAAATAGATGCAGTAGATGCGTAAACGCATTTCGTGCCTTCTAGCAACTTTATGCTTCTGTTGATGTCCAGGCTCATCGGTTTAGCGCCAATCGGCGGAAGCTTGGTCTTGTACCCAATGATTTGTTTATCTCCAACCCATACAACAAATCACATTGTTTTGTGATATTGTGGACGGACTATAAGAATTTCAGATAACTCAATGCAGACAGTATTTTGAGTCTTCTTAAGGTTCCGCTTGACGATGGCCCAATATTGTTCGATTGTGAGGAGCTCTGGCGTGTTTGGAGGGTTCTTGTTCTTGGGTACCACTTGAACGTTATTGGCAGCATACCACTCCATGGCCTTTTTCCGTAATGGCAAGATGCCAAATCCGGATAGAACGGAACAATTGTGCCAGTTCAGGAAAGGCAGTAGACGTTTTTGTAGGCACTCGCTCAGATGAATTTCCCGGTTGACGGATCCGGTCGCAATGCATTGCAATGTAAACGTTGCTCTTCAAGCCACAGGTACAGATGGCCTGTCACACCAGATATTACTTCGCGAACTTTGACAGTTTAATGTGGTTGAAATTATCTGCCACCTTTCCCCGTCCGGTGCCGTATAAAGCTGTTTAAAGTCTGCCTTGACGTAAGTTTCAACGTCCTGTACCACGCAATCAAACTTCGTCAGCATCTTACAACTTTTGCGATCGTACTTTGGCCGACGTGTTTTGTTTATCGCCGCGATTTGAAATCACCACTTTTTTGTAAGTCGACAGTCTAGTCGTTTTTACCTCTCTCCACGGTTGAAGGCGCTACTCCCAGCTTCTTTGCGACATCTCGGACGAAAGGGTTTGGGTTCTGCTCGAAACAACGAGCAATTTTTTTTTGTCATCGCTGTGGCCTCCGACTTTCAATTTCCCCCCGATCCAGTTTTCCTGGCTGTCGACAAACGTTCACCGAACACTTTTAATGCGTTGGTAACAGTTGATTTAGCCACATTCAACAATTTCGCCAACTTGGCGTGAGAGTAGTTTGATTTTTCGCCATGCACGTGCAAAATTTTGATGCGTTGCCTCTCTTCCTTCGACGATATTTTGATAGAAGGGCTAATCTAAAAATCATAATAGAGGCATGACGCAACACGCACACATCTTCAAAATGAGGAGTGTGCGGTTTTTTTTAATGCACGATGAAAGGAAGTGCGTCAAGTTTAAGTGGATCAAATTTTGATCGAAACACCCTTAGTAGAGCAACTTTTCTACCAACTCGAACACTGTTTATGTATATCGAACTATCTATAAACACATAGTTTTTTTTATTTTATTTTAAACGGTGGATACGTTCCACTATTATTATGAAACCTGCTCTGAAACACAAACTTCTGCATAACTCAAGAAATAATCAAGAGAAATGGAACCAAATTTGGCTGTTGGAGTTTTTAAAGACAAGAAATGCTTCTATGGTGATTTGAGACCCCTCCTTATTCTTGAAGGGGAGGCTTTTATAAAAATTAGGCAGAAGTTTCTGTATAACTCCAGAATTAGTCAAGAAAACGGAACCGAATTTGGCATGCGGGGCCGGAGCAGATTCTTATGATGGTTTGAGACTCCTTCCTCGTCTAAAAAGGGGCTCCAGTACATATAAAACACAAATTTCTGTATAACTCGAGAACTAATCAAACAAACGGAACCAAATTTGGCATGTGAATGTTTTTGAGGGCGAGAAATGTTTCTACGCTGGCCTCTTTCCTCAAGAAGGAGGGGCTCTCATACAAATGAAACACAAATTTCAACCAAATACGATAATTATCCTTACTGTTATGCATTTCATTTGGGGTTCTTGGGGCTGAAAAAAGGTTTTAATGATACTTAGAGACCCTTCTTTCTTTGGAAGTGGGATTCTCATTCAAATAAAACACGAGTTTCGGCATAAATCGAGAACAAATCATGCAAAGGAAACAAAATTTGGCATGTGAGAGTTTTCAAAGGCATAAAATATTTCTATGGTTGTTTGGGACCCCTTCCCCTGTAGAAAGAGAGGCTCTCATATAAATGAAACCGAAGTTTCTGGAAGATCTAATGAAGCAAATGGAACCAAATTTGGCATGGGGGGATTTCTTAGGCAAGAAATATTTCTACTGCGATTCGAGACCCTTCCGCTCTCTGAAAGTCATGGGGAGGGGGGATAGGGCGCCCATACAAATGAAACACAAATTTTTGCATAACTTGAAAACTAATCAAGCAAATTGGAACCAAATTTGTCATGTGAAGATTTTTAGAAGAAAGAAATGTTTTTATGATGGTTTGAAGGACTAGAAATGGGCGATGTCGATGAGATATTGACAGAATCGATATTTTTACCTCGATAAATCGATTTTTTTCATCTGATCTTTTCTGTTCGACGTTTAACAACATCGAATTTTTTAATATGAGATCGATTTTCTATTCATTCTGAGAAGTTGATCGCAAGAAGTTGATGAATATCAATCAACCCTTGCAAAGGAGAATATGTAACGCCCAACGGTGTTTTTAATATTTTGACAGTTTTCTCCTTAGCTCATCGCCCAACCTGATTGACCTTCTTCGTATAATTGTTGCCATTGACGGTATCGTTTATTGACGCACAGACTGACAATTGTTCGTAGCGTTTTTCATAGACGCGAAAGAAAACGAACCAAATGAAAATTTGGTTAAGAAATTTTCCTGCACGAGTCAAGGTGGGTTGATGCATATGTTCTGCATGTTATGTATGTTCTGTCATGTATATAACAAACTCGCGAAAACTTTTCAACACATGCGAAAGATATATTGCAAAGTGGAATGACTATGCTGAGCTCTGTCGTAGAAATGACCAAAATCAAAAATAATTTTTTTTCAATATAGATTTTCAGCTGGATATCACTTTTTAAAATTGTCTTAAGTTTACTTTTGGTTCTTACTGTTACCAGGCCATTCAGTAAGTCCATTGGATAATTTAAAAAAAAAAGTTTTGGCTGTGTTTTGGAAATTAATTTTGTTCTATCATAACGGGTCTTAATTTTCCTATCGATTGCTTGATATCATGATTCTTTAAGAAATGGTTCATAAGCTTTGGTTCTTGAGATGACCTTGTTAACTTGCTCTTGAATAATTTCTTGACAAAGATTATTACAATTTGTTTAATGATATGCCTTTTATATAAAAAATAAAAATGGAACGAGGAATGTTCCAGTATCCACCACTTGTTTCCAGAATGCAAATATTATTTAAAAAAAAACGATTTATTCCGACTCGATTATTCACTTCCGATATTCTCGTGGATCGATTTTTTGAATTTAAGAAAAATCGATGTGGCTGCATCGATTTTATTTTACAAAATGCTCATTCCTATTTGAGACTTCTCTGCGCTCTAGAAAGAGGGGGCTCTGATACAAATGAAATACAGATTTCGGAAAAACTCGAGAACTAATCAAGTAAATGGGACCACATTTGGCAGGTGAGAGTTTCTGAAGACAAGAAATGTTCCTACTGAGATTTGAGACCCCTCCCCTTTCTAAAAGGGGGGTCTTCCATACAAATGAAATTTCGGCATAACTTGAGATCTTATCCAGCATATGGGACCAAATTCGGCAGTTGAAGATTTTTAAAGTAGAGACATATTTCTATGGTGGTTTGAGACACCTCCGCCTTATATAAGGGGGAACTCCCATTTAACACGTACGTCCCCAACCCCTCTGAGACAGAAAATTTAAAATTTAAAATTGATGATACTCCATCGTTAGCCATCGGATTTTATTGCGGTTTTTTGCAATAGATCACAAATATATCCTTGTTTATAGATCTGCACTGGTTATTCCGAAAATTTCCGTAGTTTCGGATTCCAAGGTGGGAGTACTGGGGTAAGTACCTGTCCAGGGATGGTGGACAAAACATTTTTAGTAGCGAAACATGGCATGCGGCATATCAAACTTCATGATTTTGCAAAACTAAGTCATCAGAAGACATTTTGAAGATTTCTGACCATACTGGCCACTAAAAGAGGCCCTGCAGGATCCGAGTTCCTCCGGAAAAGTGGCCATATTCAAATCGTTGCCAAAACCTGGCTTGCGACACATCAAACTTCAGGATTTTGCAAAACTAGGTCATGAAAAGACGTTTTGAGAATTTCTGGCCATACTGGTCACTTGGGAAGGCCCTGCGGGATCCGAATTCCTCCGGAAAAGTGGCCATATTCAAATCTATTCCAAAACCTGGCTTGCGACACATCAAACTTCATGATTTTGCAAAACTTGTTCTTCAGAGGACATTCTGAGAGTGTTGGACCATATTGGCCACTTAAGAATCTCTTGCAGGATCCGAAGTTCTTCCGGAAAAGTGGCCATATTCAAATCAGTACTCAAAACCTGGCTTGCAACAATCAACTTCCTGATTTTGCAAAACTTTGCCATTCGGAAGACATTTTGAGGATGTCTGACCATATTGGCCACTAGAGGCTATGCGAGCTCTTCCGGCAAAGAGGTCATATTCAAAAATGCCAAAACCTGGCTTGCGACGTATCAAACTTCATGATTTTGCAAAATTTTGTCTTCGGAGGACATTCTTTGAATTTCCTACCATATATCTAACCAAATCGTTTTCCAGGAAACTTTATCGTATTGCTTATGCACATAGGATCGATTGAAAAAAGTAAACCTTGCCTCAGTTTTGTAATATGTCCGTCCTCTTTGTACTCTTTTTATGAATTTCGTTACGCTTTGGTGCAATAAAATGTGCGTGTCTTTTCCAACTCGACAGTATCCTTTTGTTAAAAGTAGTTGTTTAGTTGGGGCATGGACCACTAGCCGAGAGAACCATAGTTAGAAGAGCTTATGTCATAACAAATGTTATGGTTTTGCGGTTGAAACGGGATTTTCGTTTTTGTTTTTGTATTGTTCGATAGTGTGAATTATTTTTGTGTAAAATTTTAAATGACTCGAAATCTGATAAAACGAGCATCGTGGATCCGGATTCAGCCTGGGTGGAAAAGGATCTGATCCATATTGATCACAAGACAAACTTTTGCAAAATCATTAAATTTGATATGTCACAAGCCAGGTTTTGGAAACGATTTCAATTTGGACACTTATCCGGAAGAGCTCGGATCCCGTAGGGCCACTCCAAGTAGCCAATATGGTCAGACACCCTAAGAATGTCCTCTAAAGACTAAGTTTTGCAAAATCATGAAGTTTGATGTGCCGCAAGCCAGGCTTCGGTAACGATAACAAATTTCTGGAGGAATTATAATTCCGCAAGGCCTCCTTAAGTGTTCAGTATGGTCAGGAATCCTCAGAATGTCCTCTACAAACCTATTTGCAAAATCATACAGTTTGATGGGTTGATGATGGATATGACCACTTTTCCGGAGGAGCTCGGATCCTGCAGGGCCTCTCAAGTGGCCAGTATTGTCAAAAACTCTCAAACGTCTTCTCATGACCTAGTTTTGCCAAATCCTGAAATTTGATGTCGCAAGCCAGGTTTTGCAGCGATTTGAAAATGGCCTCTTTTCCGTAAGAACACGGATCCCGAAGGACCTCCATAAGTAGCCAATGTGGTCAGACACCCTCAGAATGTCCTCCAAAGACTCTAGTTTTGCAAAATCATGTAGTTAGATATGTCGCAATCCAGGTTTCGGTAACGATTTGGATATGGCCTTTTTCCCGGAAGAACTCGGATCTCGCAAGAGCTTCTTAAGTGGTCAATATAGTCAGGAATCCTAAACATGTCCTCCAAAGATAATTTTTTGCAAAATCATGAAGTTTGATGTGTCGCAAGCCAGGTTTTAGAAAAAAAATTGAATATGGCCTCCTTCCTGGAGGAACTCGGATTCCGCTGGGCCTCCTCAGTGGCCAGTATGGTCAAACACCTCAGAATGTCCTCCGAGGACTAAGTTTTGAAAAATCATGAAGTTTGGTGCGTCGCAAGTCAGGTTTAAGAAAAGATTTGAATACGGCCACTTTCCAGGAAGAACTCGGATTCCGCAGGGGCTTCCTAAGTGGCCAGTATGGTCAGATACCCTCAGAATGTCCTCCGAAGACAAAGTTTTGCAAAACCATGAAGTTTAATATGTCGCAAGCCTGGCTTCGGTCACGATTTGAATATGGCCTCTTTTCCGGAGGAACTCGGATCTCGCAAGAGCTTCTTAAGTGGCCAATATGGTCAGGAATCCTCAAAATGTCCTCCGAAGATAAAGTTTTGCAAAATCATGAAGTTTTATGTGTCGCAAGCCACGTTTTGGGAAAGATTTAAATATGGCCACTTTTCCGGAGGAATTCGGATCCCGAAGGGCCACCCCAAGTGACCAGTATGGCCAGAAATTCTCAAAACGTCTTCTGATGACCTAGTTTTGCTAAGTCCTGAAGTTTGATGTGTCGCAAGCCAGGTTTCAGAAAAGATTTGAATATGGCCACTTTCCCGGAGGAGCTCGGATTCCGCAGGGCTTCCCTAAGTGGCCAGTATGGTCCAACACTCTCAAAAAGTTCTCCAAAGAACAAGTTTTGCAAAATCATGAAGTTTGATGTGTCGCAAGCCAGGTTTTGGAATAGATTTGAATATGGCCACTTTTCCGGATGAATTCGGATCCCGCAGGGCCTTCCCAAGTGTCCAGTATGGCCAGAAATTCTCAAAACGTCTTCTCATGACCTAGGTTTGCAAAATCCTGAAGTTTGACGTGTCGCAAGCCAGGTTTTGGCAACGATTTGAATATGGCCACTTTTCCGGAGGAACTCGGATCCTGCAGGGCCTCTTTTAGTGGCCAGTATGGTCAGAAATCTTCAAAATGTCTTCTGATGACCTAGTTTTGCAAAATCATGAAGTTTGATATGCCGCATGCCATGTTTCGCTACTAAAAATGTTTTGTCCACCATCCCTGGACAGGTACTTACCCCAGTACTCCCACCTTGGAATCCGAAACTACGGAAATTTTCGGAATAACCAGTGCAGATCTATAAACTAGGATATATTTGTGATCTATTGCAAAAAACCGCAACAAAATCCGATGGCTAACGATGGAGTATCATCAATTTTAAATTTTAAATTCTTCTGTCTCAGAGGGGTTGGGGACGTTACGTGTTAAATAAAACATTTTTTTTGCATTACTTGAGACTTTGATTGTTGTTTTGTATTCTCTCAATGCGTTAAGTATCGATCTGTGATGAAATTTGTCAAAAACAGATAATTTCCCATCAACATGAGAGACTCTAGGAGTGGACAGTAATTTATTGCTAGAACGAAGAGAAATGAAGAGAAAATAGTTCCGTTAGAGTACGGCAGGCTGTGAAAATTTTAAGATGCAAGTATCTCTCTTCGTTATAGCAATAAATAACTGTCCACTCCTAGTGCCTCTCAAAATGTGTATTTCTCGGCTAAAAAGCATGTTCTGATAGAAGTATGAACCCTTCTTTTGAGACAATCACTTTTGAGCAGTTTTCAACCGAATAGGACCACTGTGTGACGTTTTGCGGTGAACAAAGTCGCGCTGTACAAAATATGATAGCAGGAGTTAATCAAAAGGCCCGGCAGGTCCGGTTTGGTCAACCGCTATATTTTTTTCTTATTTCCTGATGAAATATATGAATTTATTTGTACAGAAGAATAATTATTTAACATGCATTCTATTTCACCTATTTTTCATCGTTACACCCTTTAGTCTCACCTTTTTGAGCTGTTCTCCAAAGGCGATACTATATGGCTGATCTTACCAAATTATACATCTCAACAGGAGCATCCTACACAGATCCTTATAATGTTCCTTGGAATCTGGTTGCTCTCCGCGCAATACGAATTCATTACTGTACATGATATAAACGCTGTAATCAATACCGAGAAAACCCGTCCTCCGCTGCTGCTTTCCCAACTGCCTCATGGAGTTCATTGGTTTCGCTATCGCTCGAGATGTCAATGCGATAAGATTTCTGTTTTCGTACGTGGCGAAGAAACTCCCGTCCCATTCCCTCGGCACGGGTCAGAGGTCATTCATCGTTCGTTCCGGTCTGCGGCTAGTCTTTATGCCTCAGTTGGTTGAAGCAATTTTACGACCGTTCACGAAATAAATTGGAGAAAAATGGCGAGTCGTCGAAACCAGGAGATCTACCAATGGTTGGTTAGTTTTGATAAAACAAATGAAACGCAAAATTGTCCTGAAAATAATCGAATTATGCCAGTTTAATGGTTAGAAACGAATATTTTCTTACCGATGGCCCACACAATGGAAGCAATGTCAAAATGAATCATTATTCACATAACGAATGTTTGCTCAACATGGATACCTGGAACGCCCATAAACACCCATTTCAATGCACACACAGAAAAGAAGAAGAAAAAAACAGTGACAACATTCCATTTCCTGTAGCTCCAAATTGGAATCCATCCTTAGTTGCTGAAAAAAAAAATGTGTCCATTGAAGCAGTTTCCTTCCTCAGCCATGCTCATCCTTTCCAACAAATCACCACTTCAATGCTCTGCTCTCTTGAGCACACTCTTCAACTTTTTTCTTTCTTTCTCCTCCTCAGAATGAACCTCATTTTTTTCCATCCCATCTCGTCCCCCTCATACCTCGTCGTGTTCCTTCGGGTCCGATACTTTCATTTCCGCCATCTCATTTACAAAAAGTCTGTTTTCCTGGGGAAGTTTTCGCTTCCTTCCATCGCCTCCCCTCTCAGAATATTCTCTTTCTGCTGGGCCACAGTCTCGATTGTGCTGTTATCAGTGCGAAAAACCACCAACCATCCAACCACCCTTTTTTTTTCGACGTACGAGAGGACCTTCCCAGGAGTAAGCCCCAAGAATGGAGATGACGTGGCTGTCTGCTCGGTTGTCTACTATCGCCATTTTTTCTTCTTTTCTTTTTCAAGCACAACATCGCGTCGTTACTTTTTCGAGCGGCGCCTTTTCTTCTCGGTCAAAGATCCTGTGCGGTGCGGTGCGAGCGTTTCTCGGTAAGACGACGTGTCGTCTTCTTTGTGTGTGTGTATGTGTCTGTGGAAGCGAAAAGGAAATTCAAACGTGTTGTTGAAAATGAAGCGAGTTTCATAAAATGAATGGATTCATACTTTGGTTTGACGTGGGGAGTTAGTTGGCAATCGTGCTTCCTACCGTTGTTGTTAACAATGGCCTGCTTCGTTCAGGGGTTTCATTACGCTTCCACGAGGGATTTGACACAACTTGGTGTTCTGAATGTCTTTTCACAATTGTTGTACGGGAGATTTCTAAATCTGTGCCGTTTGTGAATTAGAGTTATTTGCAAAATGGAAAACTTCATCCCAGAAATGACTGCGGAACGATTCATATGTTCTCCCGGTTAGGATAGATTTACAACGGCAGCATAATTAATCATCAATTAAAAGAAAGATTTGAGCAATAAAAAACGAAAAAAGTGCCACTAAATTATTAAGGCCTGTGCTAACAAATAATGTGTGATCAGCATTAAGAAATTAGGAATGAGCAATAAAAGATGAGAAAAGATCTTCGGATAATCTAATTGTGAGCGGTAAATCTGTCAAATAAAGCAATAGCATATGTCTTTGAATTTTATTGGATTTTCTCATTAAAATAGTAAAACGAGCAATAAATAACTGAATAAACACAATAAAAAAAACTCAAATGTCCTGAGTAGTAGATACAGCAACGCATCTTTAAATTAAAAAATAATTTGACATCGTGAAAACTTTCCCATTAAATAATCAACTGAATAGGTTCCAGAGAGCAGAAAACAAATTCATGCATAAAATTGTAAATGAGCCATAAAAAGTTATGATGTGTTTCAGGACCAATTAAAAATTTCCATATGGAAGTGATTAAATGAGCAATGAATATTCAATAATGTGCATAAGACAATGATATTTTTTAAATGGACTAATGAACGTATACATTCCAAATAAGAGTTGTTGAGCTTCTTCAACTGATATTTTTATCAAATGATATGTTGAGCTTACCAATAACCATAAGACTGTCGCTTGTATTGAAAAAAATATTGTCGGTAAGGATCATTTAATATGGTCACTACTTATAAATACGGTTAAAACATGTATCCATGCCAAGGAAAAGTACAAAAATCAACCTGTGATATTTTTGAAATGGTCATCAAACCCTTATCAATGTTCAGGCGCACAAATCAAAATAGTAATCGGAAATAAAAAAATATTTGGGAAATTTTATAATATAAAGCAATACTTTTGGTAACAACGCAGGTAAATTCTTATTATTTACGAACATGATTCGTCGTTCTAAAGTCCTTGTACTTGATCCACTCATCCACCACACCGCGATTACACACAGTCGGAAACCTGTCAACTTCGGAAACTTCGCAACTTACTTTTATATTGAGCGGTTCCCGATGCAATCTCTGAGCAACGACAATTAGGTGCGGTCGGTTTAACCAAGTTTTTTTTTTCAGAATGACGATTACGCGTTTGTAAACCTCAAGGATGCTCAGGAACAGACAGATGCTAGTATTTCTGGACGTTGTCTCCATGATAAGGACTTCCAGTTTTAACTGATTAATTTCTTGGGAAGTTATGAAGGGGTTATTCTTACAAACATTATATATCAAGGGATTTCCAATGGATTATCAATGGCTACCAAAAAGAGAGTAGGGGATTCCGTTAACAAGATCCTTTGCTTTTTCAAAGTCAGATAGCTTCAGTTTATCATACATTTGAGAATATTCGAAAAACATCTGATTCCAATTCATCATCCAATTTCCAAGAATCAGCATTGAATCTTATTCTAATGACCCTGTATACGTTTTTCGTTGTAGTGGCTTTTTTCTTCCTAATATTTATGTTCCTTCAAATTAACAAAACTCCAGTTATGACAACTAATTTAAGTTCATAGAGTCTCCTTACAACGTTTGTAATGCACCGCAACTGTGAAATCGTTAAATGTTGGAAAAATAACCTACTAACTAATTAAAGTTGATGTAGAAGGAGATGTTCACTCATCACCATGAGGCACCAAGAGTGAACATTAATGTTTTTGGCTAGAATGAAAGATATGAAGAGAAAGTTTTGATAGTTCCGCTAGTGTGCGGCAGGCTTGGAAAATATGAAAGATGTTTTTTGGGAAAATTGACTTAGTCCGTGCTTCGACCTACCCCGCAGTGGGATGTTAGGGAAAAATGTCGTTGGTTCGAGTACCACTGTACACATGCCCTTTTCGCTCAATTTTCCCAAAAAACATCTTTCATATTTTCCAAGCCTGCCGCACACTAGCGGAACTATCAAAACTTTCTCTTCATATCTTTCATTCTAGCCAAAAACATTAATGTTCACTCTTGGTGCCTCATGGTGATGAGCGAACATCTCCTTCTACATCATAATCGTTCCTCCTCGCACGGAGAATAAATAACATAACAATTAATGTATAATTAAAGTTGATATGTCCTCATTTACAGACTATCCGATGTGGCATACATTTTTTCAATTCTATTTTTATTTTTATCTGGACGATTTGACCTAATCATAAGACCAGTTATATGTTATTTTTCCATTAGTTCATTGCGCATTTTGAATATAGAAATGTCCTTTGCTTTGATTAATTAGAAAAATGATGTTTCATCGCAAATTTGGTGAGAATTTACTGTCGTTGTTACCAATCTTCTTTGAAAAATGCAAGCCATGCAAATGAGTAGTTTTTTTTCAGTACTGCTTAATATTAAAAAATTGCCCATATTTTAAATTTCCGATTGCTATTGTGATTTGTGCGCCTGAACATTGATAAGGGTTTGATGACCATTTCAAAATTATCACAAGTTAATTTTTGTAGAGTTGAAGAAGCTCAACAACTCTTATTTGGAATGTATACGTTCATTAGTCCATTTAAAAAAATATCATTGTCTTATGCACATTATTGAATATTCATTGCTCATTTAATCACTTCCATATGGAAATTTTTAATTTGTCCTGAAACACATCATAACTTTTTATGGCTCATTTCCAATTGCATGAATGCATGAATTTGTTTTCTGCTCTCTGGAACCTATTCAGTTTTTAAATGTTGTTTTTGATTATTTAATGGGAAAGTTTTCACGATATCAAATTATTTTTTAATTTAAAGATGCGTTGCTGTATCTACTACTCAGGACATTTGAGTTTTTTTAGTGTGGTTATTTAGTTATTTATTGCTCGTTTTACTATTTTTATGGGAAAATCCAATAAAATTCAAAGACATATGCGAGCAGTTTAGTGCTCAAATTACATCATTTGGCGGAAATTAAGTCATATTTAATTGCACATATACGAATAGCTGTTGCTTTATTTGACAGATTTACCGCTCACAATTAGATTATCCGAAGATCTTTTCTCATCTTTTATTGCTCATTCCTAATTTCTTAATGCTGATCACACATTATTTGTTGGCAAAGGCCTTAATAATTGAGTGGCACTTTTTTCATTTTTTGGTGCTTTGTCTGAATTAATAAGTGCAGGTAAATATTTTTAGTCGATCTACAACTGCCTCGATTGAATACTGAAAACCAAAATACGAACAGTCTCAAAAGAAGAGCTCAGGAGAACTTTTCGATTATTTTGGGAGGATAATACTTTACAAAAATATTATATCTGTTGTAATTCAATTCTATAAATGCTTAACATGCGAAGCATGGACTTCAATTATTTAAACAAATATCAACAAAAATTTAATCGAATAAAATTCCAGGAATGAAGCATTTTTGATGATACAAAATTGAGCGTATACCTCTGCTATTTTCAAACCAATTTGTTTTATAATCACAATATCGGCAATTTGAAGTGATTTTTTCTAGCAGTGCATACTGTCAACAGCTCCCTGCTGCATTAGCAGCGATCTTAGTTATTTTCGTCTGGAAGTTTATTGTGTTTGGATCAAAATAGCGACCACCAGGAAAGAAACCGATATTGCCACGCACACTCAAGTGATCAGTATGTGCCCTCGTGGGAAATCGTTGCAGGAAATAGCGGCTGCCATTGGAAGAACACATTCCACAGTGCAGCAAATCGTAAGCAAGTGGAAATCCGAGGGAACTTTGAAGAACCACACAGGCAGAGGCCGCAAACGGATCTTGACCGCTGCTGACGAACGAGGAATCGTGCGAACAAAACAACTTAAGACTAGTATTCCGAAATTGACCAACCTGGTCGTTGACAATATCGGGAGATTCTCAGTGCTAGACTATCCGGCGTGTTGCTCACAGATACA